>JAWQEG010002189.1:27500-30000 GCA_033782935.1 Petrolisthes cinctipes | reverse complement strand
ATATTCTTGGTGTTGACTTTAGTTTGGTAACAATACAATGACTCCCTTCACACACAATACACCACACATTGTATAGGTATGTACTGTTGGCAGCATAAATTGACGTCCATCTCATCTTGAACCAGTTTTTATTCCAACAACATACATAATTTACCATATGAGAACTATATCTGTCATCTCTGTATTAAAATTGTATTACCGTACATCACTATAGCTAATACTGTACAGCCACAATCAAATATCCTACAACACTTTCCTTCCATTGTGCAAAATAATCAGTATCATATCAAAATATAATACAATACCATATGTCTTCTCAACCCCCTCAATTATTATTATTATGAGGTGCTGCAAAATCATACATGTATTCTTCTTTATTACCAAGATATTTACTACGATGGTGAGAAAGTGTCGGTGGTTATTTGATTGTGGCTGTACATCTAGTCAGAAAAAACAACAATTGGGAGAACAGAAACAATGGATGGAGTACATTTATTAAGTGAAGAAGCATGTATTAATAACTGAGTTTAAATAAATGTAACACCATACCCCCCACCCCACTCCCCTACCCCCCCTCTTGATTATCATATAATGACGTCATGATTTGGTGGAGAATGTAGTTCACGTTTTGGTTCATAATTCATTTATTATTAATTATTCAGAATTCATTATTATATAATTAAATTCCCAGTAAATTTCCTTATATTTTAATATAATAATTTCTTTAATTACGCAATTAATTAACGAAATTAGCGAATATTTTATATATATAATTTCCAACCGTGACTAATTGGTACATTGGAGCACTTTGGGTGCTCCAAGGTATCTCAGGCAACACAACTTAATGCAGGAATAATAGAGTTTGGAGGAATCAGTTTGCTCCACAATTACCCTATGGAAATCTGGGTTCCTTTATAGTACTTTGATTCCTCCAAAGTATGTCAGGAAAGAGAATTAATTAATGAATATAATAGTGTCAATCCTGTTGTATGGAATAGTTTGGAGGAATCCAATTGGTCCAGTATTACCACAACCAACACCACAGCTTCGAATGAATTAGCTTCGAATGAATCAACTTGGTGAACCATTTTAGAGGGGGTGTAGGGAGGGGGTGGAATATTATGGGGGTATGGGGGGGTGTATTAGTGGGGTATGGGGGGTGTAGGGGTGGTAGCTTCGAAGCTGATTCACTCATTCGAAGCTGGTTCATACTAAGCTATCACCCCTACACCTCCCCAACCACCCACTTTCAACCACTCCCTACACCCCCTCTGAAATGGTTCACCAAGTAGATTGTAATCGAAACTGATTCACACATTCGAAGCTGGTTTATTCGAAGTTATCCCCTCCCCACCCATTACACCTCTCCATCCACCCAACCCAAACCCCTCCCTACACCCCCTCTAAAATGGTTCACCAAGTTGATTCATTCGAAGCTAATTCATTTGAAGCTGTGGTGTTGGTTGTGGTAATACTGGACCAATTGGATTCCTCCAAACTATTCCATACAACAGGATTGATACTATTATATTTATTAATTAATTCTCTTTCCTGACATACTGTGGAGGAATCAAAGTACTATAAAGGAACCCAGATTTCCATAGGGTAATTGTGGAGCAAACTGATTCCTCCAAACTCTATTATTCCTGCATTAAGTTGTGTTGCATGAGATACCTTGGAGCACCCAAAGTGCTCCAATGTACCAATTAGTCACGGTTGGAAATTATAAATATAAAATATTCGCTAATTTCGTTAATTAATTGCGTAATTAAAGAAATTATTATATCAAAATTTAGAGAAAATTACGGGAAATTTAATTGTATAATAATTATTTCAAAATAATTAATGATAAATGATTTATGAACCAAAACGTGAACTACATTCTCCACCAAATCATGACGTCATTATACGATAATCAAGCGGGGGATAGGGGAGTGGGGTGGTGGGTATTGTGTTAGGGAGGTTAGGGGCATGGGTGGGAGGGAGGGGGCATGACTAGAGTGGATGGGGGGTAGGAGGGAGGGTAAGTCAACTCAGTAACCCCATTTATGGACTGCCATTCAAACATTAATATTCAGCCAACATTCTCTTTATAAGTGATGCCAAGTATGGGGAATTTTCACTAGACATGGGGAATCAGAGGTACCAATGGGGATATTATAGAAATTTCGTCAAGCAAACCTGGCAAAACTGCTCTCTCTCTCTCTCTCTCTCTCTCTCTCTCTCTCTCTCTACACACATAACCCCTCCTTTACACCCCACACCTCTCCCCTACCCTCACCCTCCTCTATTACCTCTCTCTCTCTCTCTTTGTAATGACGTCATAATATGGTTTGGAGGAATCAGTTTGCTCCAAAATTACCCTAGAGAGATCAGAGGTCCCTTGTGGTATCCTTGGAGTACATTGATTACTCCAAAATATGTCAGGAAACAGGATTAATTAATAAATATCATAATGGTATCTATCTACCCAGTTGCCTGGAATAGCTTGGAGGAATCA
>JAWQEG010002189.1:0-22500 GCA_033782935.1 Petrolisthes cinctipes | reverse complement strand
TTGTGTATATACTGATGTGTTAGTGTTGTGTATATCGTACCCCCTGGTGAAGGACTGGTACACTTTACACATGTGCCACTGTGTCCTTTGTGCTTGCCACAAAGTTCTAGCCCTCCCACTCTCTCATTACATTGGCCACGTGAGAAAAAGGTAGGGGTGAGCAGTGTACCTGTGTTACCGTACTGTCTCGTCTGGCCGCCGCCTTGCACTCCACACACACGTACGACACAATTTATTTTCCTCCACTTGTGCTACACCTCATACTCACCCTCCACCCACGCCAATATTTTCTCCACCAATACGTAATACCCTCTCACAACACTATTCCACATACATTCCATTACCACCACCAACCTCGTCTCCACATGACATTCAACCTTCACTAGCCTCTCGTCACACGCACACGCACATACACACGAGCTCGTAAATTCGCGACCACGTTCCCAAATGTTTATGTCATCTGACCTGGTAACACTATGTGGGGATGGTGTCATTGTTGGTGAAAGATTGTATCATGTCCTTCTACTATGTTCCACTTACTCTGATTCCTCCCCAAATAAATGTTACCAGCTCAAATTGCATAAACATCTAAATACGTGGTCGCGATTTTACCAACTCGGGTGTACATAATTTTTTCCCCCTCCACCTGTGCGCTACTCAGCCCGCTCCACACACACCTCGCCACTTTTCTCCACATTCACCCACCACATTTTCGCACCCACATTCCACCTACACTTCACTCACATCACATCCCTAATCTCCACTCCACATACACACACTACCTTCCACCCTCACACCACCATGTGCCCCACCAACTCCACCACACAAGACACCCCCACTGCCTCTCCACCCTAACAAAACACCGTCACGCTCTCACACAACACCACCCACAACTCCACACTCCACATTCCTTGCGTTGCACCCTTTTCCTTCGACACGCACACGTGGTTTTCCCACACCGAGGCAGTCTGGCACGGCAGCGTCCTTCAGGATGAGGAGAAATACCAGGCTGTACTACGCGTCCTACCCTCGGAGGTGTTCGCATCTGTTAGGCCCCTACTCCACTTCTCACCTACCACACCACCGCTGCCACCAAATGTTCTGGGGCAAGAAACACCTTACTTACTCCAGACACATGATGATTGATGATGTGTGTGTGGTAGCTGGCGACTGGTTCGTGGTCTTTGTCTTTTTATTAGTCTTTGTAGTATTATTAGTCTTTGGCGTCTCTTCGGAGTTTGATTTTAATTATATGGTTTTCTATAATTATATGGTGTAGGAGAGGTAGCAAGCGTCTGTAGTTTGCACAATTTATTGATAACCCGAGTGAGTACAGTTTCACAAATATTTTTTGGGTTAGGTTAGACTTGAGCTAACTTTAGAGAGATTATATGCTAAGGTAACCTTGTTGAGTGTATGGTTATCAATAGCTAACTGAGGCTGAAGGAGCGAAAACAAGGCGTCGCTTGGTAGGTCACTTGACTTATGTTGTCACTATATGCTAACGTGTTAATGGTTCCCACAGTGAGCTAGGGTCTTGTATCCAAGCCTACGCTAGCAGTTTCACGACATCATGCGATGTGTGACTCACTCTTGTAAGTGAGTATAAGTGATTATAAGTAGCCTCTTAAATGTAGGTTTAACCGGAACAAGATGTCCACTGTAACCATCATGAGCTAGTTTTAATACATCTGAGTGTACTGAACTAGGTAACATAATCTGATGGGTTTCTGACCAACAATAATTGGCTGATAGAGTTAGAGGCCGGTATGCACTCATGAGTACACCTTGATCATAATAGAAGGCAGGTAGGGTGTCTACATCCTTCTTGTCTAGAGCAGCATGTCGCCCTGAAGCTAAAGAAATGTCAGTTTCCTGTGCCTGTATCAAATCTACTTTAGAGATAATATCAAAAGGAGGCATGGAAAGTGACGGAGACTGACATTGCTTCTGAGAGGCTTGTTGGACCTGTGAACAAGTCAACACGCAGGAGGGAAAAACATCAGAAGGTTCAGAAGGGAATACAGGTAAAGACTTTTCTACAGTTAGAACATTAGGTACCACAAGTTTACCTGCTATGTCATTACCAAGCAATAAATGAATTCCTTCAACAGACAGGTTTCCTTCCTGTACTGCCACTTTGACACACGAGGCGACAAGGTAACACTTAAGATAAATATGGCCACGGGGTATGAAGTCTGAGAGGTGAGACTGGAAATTAGTATACAGTATACCTTATCTCCAGTAAAGTTATCTTCTAGATGGGGAAGAACATTACTTAGCAGTATGGACTGAGAAGCCACCGTGTCTCGTAAGACCTTAATAGGATAGGTCTGACCCTCCTTTGTCAAAGCCACTTCACCATCAAAAATAAAGTCATCAAACAACTGTTTTGACTGGACAACACTAGTATTAGAAGCTACAGGATTTGATGAGGTAGAGGAACCTGATGCAGTAGAGATGAAACTCTTCCTACTACTTGTACATTTGGGGTGTTTACAAAAAGCAATAGTATGGCCTGGCTTCCTACAGTATACACATGTTAATTGGCTAGTAGTGAACCCGCTACGCCTCAGCTTATCCTTAGCATCTTTGTATTGAAATTGTCAGAGGAACTTTTTACAGAAAGAGTGAGGTCTCCCTCACGCCTCGACCAGATCTGGAGCCTCAAAGCCTGAGCATCTGCTTGTTCCGCCACCCTCAATAGTTCCATCTCGCCCCTCTCCTCTATGTATTTCACAATAGGTAAGGGCACTTTTCTTTTAAATTCCTCTAGGACAATGAGATTAATAAGTTCTGAATAGGTGGTGACCGAAAGAGCATTTAGCCATTTCTTAAAATATTTAAGCTTATCACA
Organism: Petrolisthes cinctipes; assembly: GCA_033782935.1. Lineage (NCBI taxonomy): Eukaryota > Metazoa > Arthropoda > Malacostraca > Decapoda > Porcellanidae > Petrolisthes > Petrolisthes cinctipes. The sequence goes on along the minus strand of JAWQEG010002189.1, from coordinate 19,643 downwards.
TGCAAATTCCACATATGTTTGAAGCTTATTTTTGACCAGTTTCCTGAATTTATCTCTGTACGTCTCTGGGGTTACCACATGGGCATACAGAATCTGTTGCTTGACAAACTCATAGTCATTGGGTCTATCTAGGTAAGTGTAAGTACAAAATGATTTACCTGTTTATTTAGGGGCAATCAGCGACATCTTTAGGCCACTCGTTTTTAGTTGCTAATCAATCGAAAAGGTTAAATGAACCCTCAATATCACCTTCATCAAAAGCAGGTATCATTACAGTTACACTAGACATGTTAAAGGACAGTTCCTTTTCCTCCACTCTGCTTCCTGCTCTACCTTGTTCTCTACCCACTGCCAACTTTTCTAGTTTTTCTCTTTCAAGTTACATTTTCTCCCATTCGAGCTGGTATTGCATTTCTACCCAGAGCTTTTCAACCTGAGAAACTTCAGGTTTGTTATTACTCTTACCACCTGGTGTTTTAGCAGACTGAGTTGGAGGGATAGTGTCAAGGTTAAAAGGGACTTATTCCTCATCTTCAGTGTCGGGTAGAGCAGGGGTGTCCATAATTCCCTGCTTCACTAAATATTTTACAACCTCCTTAATTACCGACTTAGTGAGTTTACTTGGGTGATCAGGTAAAGGGATCTGAACATTTTAATCCACTCTTTTTTCCTAAACATATTTATGTATTCAGGGATTTTTTTTTTTTTTTTAATTCCTTGCACCATGGAATCAATCAATAGGCAGACAACAATACATAAGGGTAGGCGGGACCCATGAAAATCCAATGACTACACACACACACACACATACACACACACACACACATCACGAAAACATAACAGAATGAGGCACAAGAATACAGACAAATATTTACATTATGACCAACATAAATCCACCAAAACGAGGGTGGCGTACCAGAAGTTCCTCCAAAACCTGGTGGTTCAGTCAGGGGAGGGGTTAGCAAGGAAAGATTCTACACCTTAGCCCTTACCTTTCATGATTAAAAATATATCAGATGGATAACCATGATTAAATATGACAATAAATGAAGAGAGTTAGTTTGGCTTGATTGAAACACGACCCGATGTCTATGTTTACCATTACCATATGCTCTCAAGGTGTTAATCAATACGTTTAGTAAGGCGATACACAGTATAAATGAACTGTATATAAAATGTTTGAGTACGACAATTACAAACGATAGGCATCTACGAGAGACCTTCCTTATTCCTTCACACAAAAATAAGGATTCTTGTACAGTGCATGAGGTAGAGAATATACCGTAATACTCTACATGTTAATGATCAACGCCTATGAATACCCATTCCTCCCAGAGAAATAATGACTAAACGTACCAATATTAACACTAGTAATGACAGAAAGCTCCCTTGAGTGTAGCCATAACACTTAACACTTAAACAAGTAAAGGACACTTTGAGTGTGCTTTATCATCTACCAGGTTTATACACTGCACAACATACACCTATATCATTTGAAACACAGTGGTGAAGGGAGGTTTGCTTACAACTTATTAGGTAGTTTAAAACCGTAGCATCCTGGCAGGGTCGCCATTTAATGTTACGCTCAGTTGATCTTCCAGTTCATGCCCGAGACTAGGCACAACATTAAAATAAAATTAGAGTTAGAACGGATAACCAATGTGGTTCACAGAGGATAATAGGGCATGAAGAGAGGAGGGATTTAATATGTATATACAGTTTACAAGCATTAAGACAAAGTTACAACCCAATTCCTTACAACGTATAGAAATTAACCTAAATAACACATAACCTATTAACAATAACACATAATTTAGGCTACACTGGTTACATAGAGGAGAGAGGCAAGGGTTACTGAACAATAGTCACGTGAGTAGTGATGATAATGACGGAGGTAGCAGGCACACAGATAAGGAGTATCCGGTAGATAAGACTACCACACACAAAGCTGGTATGTGGCAGGAAAGTACACTGAGGGAGACCTGCCCACTGTGTTGTTGTTGTTAATTATGCTTTATGCCTATCGACTTGTTAATGGTCATTAAGGCGATATATTTATAGAGTGATTGCTTGTATGTATGTGGAAAAGTGTACGGGTGTGTCAGGGTGTGTGTGTCAAGGTGTGTGTGTGAGTGTGTCAAGGTGTGTGTGTGTGTGTGTGTGTGTGTGTGTCAAGGTGTGTGTGTGAGTGTGTCAAGGTGTGTGTGTGTGTGTGTGTGTCAAGGTGTGTGTGTGAGTGTGTCAAGGTGTGTGTGTGTGTGTGTGTCAAGGTGTGTGTGTGAGTGTGTCAAGGTGTGTGTGTGTGTGTGTGTGTGTGTGTGTCAAGGTGTGTGTGTGTGTGTGTATGTGTTAGTGTCTCCTCCTCCTCTGCGTGTTGGAAATCGGCAGGAGATTTGTTGTGTTGATTGATTGATTGATTGATATTAGGCGCCGCAACAGCGAGGTCATATGGCACCAGAAAACGGTGATAGAGCGGTGAGACAGCAAACAGGAAGGAAATAGAAAGAATTGAGGGACAAAAGCTAATGTCTGGGGCCGAAGGGGTGCCAAAACCGTTAAAGTATTGCCCACATCACTAATGCAGGCAATACCTCCCTACGGAGTGTTGTGTTGATGTTTTGGAGAGTGGACGAGCAGACGGTGTTGCTCTGTTCGTCCACACCTCCCAAACTTTGAAGACGTCGGGGTCCCGGTAACGTGAGGTGTACTGGAAGAAGAGGTCAAGGGGACAGTAAGTGACAGTAGCTCTATGGTGACAGTAGGTGGTGGTGGTGTTGGTGGACTGTCTGTCCTTCTCCCCCTCTTCCTCTTCCCTGCCATCTGCCATCCTCCATGTCCATGTTGTCGCCGGTGGGGTCATCTTTGGTGGTGGTGGTTGAGGTGGAGGTGGAGTAGGAACTGGTGTCTGTGTCCTCCTCCATCTCGGAGTCTTGTTGGGCAGTCTCAGATGGTGGTGGTAGTGGTGATGCCTTTCCAACATTCCCCCGGTTGAGTGGACGAGGCAACATCAATCGGCGACTGGGGTGGGCCGGAGGTGTGGTTATTGGTGTGTCAGCTCTGCTCCTCCTCCATCTTGCTGCATCGTTTCTTGGTGGTGGTGGTGGGGGGCGGGGGTTGTAGATCAGGAGAAATGGCTATTGGTGGCAAGCCATTTCTTCTGAATATGTCTTGGAGGAGGTCGGAAAGACGACCCAGCCCTTCTGCAGCTAAGGTAACAGCAGTCTTGGTCAGACGGTGAAGATGTCTGCCTGCTGCTGCCGTTGCTGGGCGTCAGCCGTCTTCCTCCCACGGGCATGGAGTGAGCCTAGGACCTGCCCACCATCAGGTCCGGCTACGTTGGTAGCCTCCACGCCCTTCCTCACTTCCTCTACGTCCCCCAGTGATGGTGGTGAGGTGGTAGCAGCAGAGAGAAAGATATAGGTGAAACTGGGAGATCTTTAGATGTTAGAATGAAAGAACATAAACGAGATATGACGAATTGTAACACAAATAATGCTAACTTTGTCCATGCATATGACAACAACCACTGTATTGATTGGAATTCTGGTAAAATGATAATTAAGTGCAACATTTTCAAAAACGTAGAATATTAGAATCAGTATGTATACAACACTATAAAAACTTTAACTTAAATGAAGGTATGTTCAAACTAGATCCATTAATGAGAGCACTAGTGGTCAAATCCCTCCCAGATGTGGGGTCGGGTCCCTGAAGAATGGCCAGGTCAGGTCTGTTGGGTGAGGTGAGGTGTGGTCTGTCTGCCATCAGAACACACCTTGTCCCTCCCTCCCCTTGTCAGCTACTTATTTTCCTTTCATGTTTCATTCAACTCTGTACAGCTGAAGAGGGAGGTAGTTGCCTCCGAAACGTCCATATTAAATACATTTTTGTCTATAAAAAGTGGGTTTTTCTTAGCAAGAGAAAGAAGTCCTTCATGTGGACGAGGTAATCTCGCTCGTAGCAGGTAACAAAGCCATATTCCTTCGAATGGTTAAAACCCTTCACCCTGCCAACAAGACGGTAAGCAGGGGAAGTGGTGGGGTCTGTAGTAGGTGTTGACTGGACCATGGCTGGTTGTAGAATCAACCGACTGTGGATTGTTTTGTTGTTTGTTTGCACGGGAAAATACCTCTGCTTGGGCCTTATGCCTGTGCTTGCGGGCCCAACAGTCTGGTTTCCACACCAATACCCGACCCTGTTTGGGGGTGGATATATATATATATATATGCAAATAAATCACTTGGTGGCACGTGATCCAGGAATATGCGTAAATCCACAAGGAAGGAAAAATAAACACGGAGTCCCAAGCGCTTTCGTGTATTCACATTTTCAGGGGAAATACAGAGTGTAGAAGAATGGTTGCCGAGAGGCACCTTATATACCGATACAATTAATAACTAACTGGCAACCTGAAGGTGTTGCCACTACGAGTTCAAAGCAATACACACCCATATGGTGCATACAAGGATTAACTACCTGACATGACCTCTAAACCTGAGATTATCATTAAGGAATAGCAGTTGGAATTATCTTATTAACATTCTTGTCTATGATGAAACTATCCAACTTGTACATGCCATTGTTTAAGTTCATATTAATATTTTCTGTGTGTTTAATCAAACTTGACTCTATGATGTTTCTATTTACGGATGAGTTACAAGACATGATTGATGAGGCATTATCCCAGTCAATACAATGATTATTGTCTCTCATATGAATAAATAAAGCATTAGATTCTTGTCCGGTCCTAACACTATATTTATGCTGTTAGACCCTGGTTGAAAGGTCTTTTCCAGTTTGTCCTGTAAAGAACATATTGCATTCTTTACAAGGTACTGTGTAGATACACCCACATGAGGATTTGGGTGAATTTTTGATCAACATTTTCTTGACTGTGTTATCATTGCAGAAGGCAACATTAACATTCCATGTTTTTAGAAGATGAGGGATTTGGGCAAATTTATCACTGTAGGGTAATATCAGTAAGTTTTTATTGTCACGGGGTAGGGGAGGTTCAACCCTATAAAATGATGTTCTTGCCAATTTTAAGGCTTTATCCAAAAATGGTTTGGGGTATTTTAATTTTGTTCCAATGTCAGAGATAAATCCAAATTCCTCATCCATGAATTCAGGACTACATACACGTAGAGCACGTAAGTACATGGAAGAGAAAACAGACAGTTTGACTTTATCGTGGTGTGCAGAGTAAAAATGAATATATGACAAAACATTGGTTGGTTTCCTGTATATGCTAAACTTAAAAGTGTTGCCTACCCTGTGAATCAGGCAATCCAAAAATGGCAATTTTCCATCCTCCTCAATTTCAGTGGTAAAATTGATGGAAGGGGCTAAGTTGTTAAGCAATGGCAGAAAGTTATCTAGATTTTCAGTACACGGCCAGAGGCAAAGTACATCATCTACGTACCTGTACCATACCGCATTACTGGGTAAAATGTTATTAAGCAGTTTCTTCTCAAAAAACTCCATGTACAAATTGCTCAAAACTGGGGAGAGTGGATTGCCCATTGCCATACCAAATTTTTGCTCAAAATATTCATCTTGAAAAACAAATTTGCAGTCTTTAATGCATAGCTTAATCAATTTTAGGATAGCATTTTTGGTGATAGGGAGAGGGATATTATCAAGTATTTCATCAAGATAATCCAAAAGGTCGTCAACAGGAACTTTGGTAAATAGAGATTTAACATCAAAACTCACAAGCTTAAATGCACCAGTTACCTGTAAACTGTTAAGTTTTTCTACTAAGTCAACATTATTTTTTATGTTGGAGTCCGAAATTGTGCCAACTAAAGGGCTTAGCAAGGAAGTTAACCACTTTGATAATTTATAGGTGATGGATCCCACAGAACTAATAATAGGTCTGGCTGGATTATTGGGCTTGTGAGTTTCAATGAGTCCATACATGTAGGGCAGGGAAGGAGAACGAGAGGAGAACTGTTTTATAAGTTGATCATTACCCTTTAACACTGTTTTCATTTTCTTATTAAACTGAGAATTCACCGTTTCAATGGGATTCTTTCTAAGCTTCGAGTACGTTACATCATCACTTAATAAATCTTCCATTTCGAGTATGTAATCATCTTTTTTCATGATAACTACTGCATTCGACTTGTCAGCTTTCATATAAGGTGCCTCTCAGCAATCATTCTTCTACACTCTGTATTTCCCCTGAAGATGTGAATACACGAAAGCGCTTGGGACTCCGTGTTTATTTTTCCTTCCTTGTGGATTTACGCATATATATATATATATATATATATATATATATATATATATATATATATATATATATATATATATATATATATATATATATATATATATATATATATATATATATATATATTCGGCATAGCTTTTTCTATCTTCCCCTGTGTCGAACTTAATTAAGACCAAGAGAAAGAGCTTCCTTTTCATATTTGGTTAGGATTCTGCTGGATAAGTTTAACACTAAGTCACTATGCCGAATATGTGTCTAAGAATTATAAGTGGTCAGACAATGATGTAGAAAAAGGGTTCATTCAAGGTGTTTTAGCGTGTTACAAAGCCCTATCCGATGAGCAACCAAGTGCACTACCGAGGAGATACAACGAGGCCCTAAAGTCCCTAAAAAGTGACCCGGACATAACCAGTGCAGATAAAGGTGGAGGAGTGATAATACTAAATAAATGTGATTACATAGACAAGATGATGAACCTCCTTAATGATAAATCCACGTATAAGAAGAAATATATAGGATATGCTGAGAGTGAATCAGAAAAATTCAATAAGGAAGCCAGAAAAATAATGAGAAGATCGGAGAAAGGCAAGCGACTCATCAGATTACTAGAAGAAAATCCACAACCACCGAGGATGAGAGGACTTCCAAAAGTACATAAACCGAATATTCCAATGAGACCAATAACATCTGGCATAGGTAGTGCGCCACATAAGGTGACCAAACAGCTTGCGATGCCACTGTCCCGTGCTCTAGGATCCATCAGTGGTGCACACTTGAAAAATTCATTGGATTTGATATCACGACTCAATGAAATCGATTTCATAAACAAGAAACTCGCCAGCTTCGACGTAAAATCACTATTCACCAATGTACCAGTCGAGGGAGCCATAGAAGCAGTGAGGAAGGCACTGGACCACATCAGGGAGGAGGACCTACCACTACCCAGGACAGATTTCATCAAGATGGTCTCATTGTGTGTACGATTCGGCGTGTTCATATTTAATAATACAGAATATGTGCAACACAGGGGTCTAGCCATGGGAGCCCACTAAGTGCTGTCTTATCTAGTTTATATATGGAGACACTAGAAGCTGATAAATATACTAGAATAATAGGTAGGAACAGTGTATGGTATAGATATGTCGATGATGTCCTTGTAGTAGTACCGAATAATACCAATATAGACAATAAATTGAGGATGTTAAATAATGTACAGAGGGATATCCAGTTTACTGTTGAGGAAGAAAAAGAGAACATGCTACCGTTTCTAGACACTATAATAAGAAAAACGGAACAAGGCGTAAAATTCTAGGTGTACCGGAAACCCACTAACAAAGATGACTTTATTCACTATCTATCTGCTCACAATGCTAGGATTAAGTCTGGAGTGGTGATAGGATTTTTTCTAAGAGCTTACAGGATATGTGGTAATGACAGCTTGGACGATGAAATTAAGTATATAATAGAGGCATTTAAGAAATTGAAATACCCTGTAGGTTTGCTAATTAAACTAAAAAACAAAGCACTTAAAATCATCAAACGAAAGAAAGATGAAACTAATAACAGCGAGAAAAATGAGAAAAGATTTGTAAGTGTACCTAATTCTAATATTGGCTCGATATTAGATAGACATATGAACAAGGTTGGCTTAACAATTGCAACATCATCTGGAAAGAGAATCGGCGAACTAACCCAGGCAAACAAGAACAAGCGTGTCAATAATAACAGCGTGATATATAGTATACCATGTAATGGGTGTGACAAGATGTATATAGGAGAAACAGGAAGAGGTATAAAGAAAAGATTATATGAACATAAAGCTGACGTAAGGAAGCACAACACAGCTAATTCATTGGTACTGCATATTGAAGAATGTAATAATTTACCCAGATGAGAGGATTCATCAATCATTCATACTTGTTTGGATGAGAAAATGAGGAAAGCATTGGAAGCAGCATACATTTGTACAAAAAATGTTCATAATCATCGAGAAGGATTTATGAAGTGGTTTAGATACTCAGCCAGTATAGCCCTAGAGTATAAAAGAAAGGAGGGGGTGAGGTGAGGTGAGGTCAGGTGAGATTAAGAAGTGGCAGGTGCAATGTAGGCCACCACAGGTATATATATCTCGGGGTACCCTCTTCTCTATGTCATTTCTCTCTGAAGATGGACTCTGTGTAGTCCGAAACGTAAGAGTTATAAAATAACTCAAAGCTCTATCCTGTGTTTACCTCCCACCCGCACAACATACTTGTCAATATGAATCATTCACACACACACATATATATATATATATATATATATGGCAAAGCATGTGCCTCTGGTGTATTTTCGATCAAGGTTTCGAGACCAGTGAGAGAGAGAGAGAGAGAGTAGGGTGGGTCGAGCCTGTGGACTGACGTGGTATATACGTCGCACTATAATTGTTCTTATCCCAGTGTTATATTTCATCAAAATAACTTTTTCTCGGGGACAAGTGCCTTAATCATTCACTTTAGGTAATCCATTATAATGCAAAGAATTAGCGGAAGCTGTGAAATAACCCGTGGCAAAACATCATATTGATTCAACCTTAAGTTCCAGAGTTATTCCCGAAAAGCAGTGGGACACGGCCCCTCATAGAGATTGTAGTTCTGTTTTGAAAAGCTAAAATGCTTCGTCTATCATTTTCCTTTTTTTGTAAGTCACTGTATTCGTAGTCTTATCGGAGGTTGTTGAAAAACAAAAAAAAATAGGAAAGTGATCACTAATGGAGTTATAAAATATCCTACTCTTCAAGTAATTATCACGGTGGTTTGTCCAGATATGATCAACAATTGTTACTGAGATTTTGGTAACCCGTGTTGGCCTAGTAATTGTGGAGAAGAATAAGTGACTATGAAAAAGATATACTAATAATTAAACATTTTTGTCATTGTCATTCAAAATATTAATATTAAAGTCACCCATAAAATGCACCGGTATCTTGTATCTTATAATAAAGGTAATAAAGTCCATAAGAGAGGGAAAACAAAAATCTTCAAGGTTAGAATTTGGTGGTCAGTAAATCATGCCTATTACATATTTTTTGGGCTGAGTCACCTCCAAAAATAATTATTCTATGTGAGGCAATTGTACTGTTAATTAAGTTACTAATTCTATGAGGCTGTTGTACTTTCCTTGAATAAATTGCAATGTCTCCACCTTGGGTATTATTATTGCAATGCATATTATATCATCAATATGATAAAGATTACATATAACATAATTGAGACGTGTTTCACAAAAACCTAAAGCATCAAAGTACATGTTAGTTGCCTTTATACATTGCTCAACATAACTGTCTAAGTGAAGTGGTGTACTATTGATGTTAAAAGCAATTAAATTAAGAGAAGGTTTATCATTAAGTACTTCTTGATTGTCACGGAAGAGATAGTTGCAATATACTTCGTTAAAGTCGAACTCGATAGAGAGAATATTCAGTATATTTTCATAACATTTAAGAGGCTCGAACGTCAAGTTATCAATTTAATGGAGTGGAAAGTTATGTTCAACATTGTCACTAAATATGGAAACGAGATGAAGCAAATGGAAAAGGGTTAGGTTAGGTTAGGTTAGGTTAGGTTAGGTTAGGTTAGGTTAGGTTAGGTTAGGTTAGGTTAGGTTAGGTTAGGTTAGGTTAGGTTAGGTTAGGTTAGGTTAGGTTAGGTTAGGTTAGGTTAGGTTAGGTTAGGTTAGGTTAGGTTAGGTTAGGTTAGGTTAGGTTAGGTTAGGTTAGGTTAGGTTAGGTTAGGTTAGGTTAGGTTAGGTTAGGTTAGGTTAGGTTAGGTTAGGTTAGGTTAGGTTAGGTTAGGTTAGGTTAGGTTAGGTTAGGTTAGGTTAGGTTAGGTTAGGTTAGGTTAGGTTAGGTTAGGTTAGGTTAGGTTAGGTTAGGTTAGGTTAGGTTAGGTTAGGTTAGGTTAGGTTAGGTTAGGTTAGGTTAGGTTAGGTTAGGTTAGGTTAGGTTAGGTTAGGTTAGGTTAGGTTAGGTTAGGTTAGGTTAGGTTAGGTTAGGTTAGGTTAGGTTAGGTTAGGTTAGGTTAGGTTAGGTTAGGTTAGGTTAGGTTAGGTTAGGTTAGGTTAGGTTAGGTTAGGTTAGGTTAGGTTAGGTTAGGTTAGGTTAGGTTAGGTTAGGTTAGGTTAGGTTAGGTTAGGTTAGGTTAGGTTAGGTTAGGTTAGGTTAGGTTAGGTTAGGTTAGGTTAGGTTAGGTTAGGTTAGGTTAGGTTAGGTTAGGTTAGGTTAGGTTAGGTTAGGTTAGGTTAGGTTAGGTTAGGTTAGGTTAGGTTAGGTTAGGTTAGGTTAGGTTAGGTTAGGTTAGGTTAGGTTAGGTTAGGTTAGGTTAGGTTAGGTTAGGTTAGGTTAGGTTAGGTTAGGTTAGGTTAGGTTAGGTTAGGTTAGGTTAGGTTAGGTTAGGTTAGGTTAGGTTAGGTTAGGTTAGGTTAGGTTAGGTTAGGTTAGGTTAGGTTAGGTTAGGTTAGGTTAGGTTAGGTTAGGTTAGGTTAGGTTAGGTTAGGTTAGGTTAGGTTAGGTTAGGTTAGGTTAGGTTAGGTTAGGTTAGGTTAGGTTAGGTTAGGTTAGGTTAGGTTAGGTTAGGTTAGGTTAGGTTAGGTTAGGTTAGGTTAGGTTAGGTTAGGTTAGGTTAGGTTAGGTTAGGTTAGGTTAGGTTAGGTTAGGTTAGGTTAGGTTAGGTTAGGTTAGGTTAGGTTAGGTTAGGTTAGGTTAGGTTAGGTTAGGTTAGGTTAGGTTAGGTTAGGTTAGGTTAGGTTAGGTTAGGTTAGGTTAGGTTAGGTTAGGTTAGGTTAGGTTAGGTTAGGTTAGGTTAGGTTAGGTTAGGTTAGGTTAGGTTAGGTTAGGTTAGGTTAGGTTAGGTTAGGTTAGGTTAGGTTAGGTTAGGTTAGGTTAGGTTAGGTTAGGTTAGGTTAGGTTAGGTTAGGTTAGGTTAGGTTAGGTTAGGTTAGGTTAGGTTAGGTTAGGTTAGGTTAGGTTAGGTTAGGTTAGGTTAGGTTAGGTTAGGTTAGGTTAGGTTAGGTTAGGTTAGGTTAGGTTAGGTTAGGTTAGGTTAGGTTAGGTTAGGTTAGGTTAGGTTAGGTTAGGTTAGGTTAGGTTAGGTTAGGTTAGGTTAGGTTAGGTTAGGTTAGGTTAGGTTAGGTTAGGTTAGGTTAGGTTAGGTTAGGTTAGGTTAGGTTAGGTTAGGTTAGGTTAGGTTAGGTTAGGTTAGGTTAGGTTAGGTTAGGTTAGGTTAGGTTAGGTTAGGTTAGGTTAGGTTAGGTTAGGTTAGGTTAGGTTAGGTTAGGTTAGGTTAGGTTAGGTTAGGTTAGGTTAGGTTAGGTTAGGTTAGGTTAGGTTAGGTTAGGTTAGGTTAGGTTAGGTTAGGTTAGGTTAGGTTAGGTTAGGTTAGGTTAGGTTAGGTTAGGTTAGGTTAGGTTAGGTTAGGTTAGGTTAGGTTAGGTTAGGTTAGGTTAGGTTAGGTTAGGTTAGGTTAGGTTAGGTTAGGTTAGGTTAGGTTAGGTTAGGTTAGGTTAGGTTAGGTTAGGTTAGGTTAGGTTAGGTTAGGTTAGGTTAGGTTAGGTTAGGTTAGGTTAGGTTAGGTTAGGTTAGGTTAGGTTAGGTTAGGTTAGGTTAGGTTAGGTTAGGTTAGGTTAGGTTAGGTTAGGTTAGGTTAGGTTAGGTTAGGTTAGGTTAGGTTAGGTTAGGTTAGGTTAGGTTAGGTTAGGTTAGGTTAGGTTAGGTTAGGTTAGGTTAGGTTAGGTTAGGTTAGGTTAGGTTAGGTTAGGTTAGGTTAGGTTAGGTTAGGTTAGGTTAGGTTAGGTTAGGTTAGGTTAGGTTAGGTTAGGTTAGGTTAGGTTAGGTTAGGTTAGGTTAGGTTAGGTTAGGTTAGGTTAGGTTAGGTTAGGTTAGGTTAGGTTAGGTTAGGTTAGGTTAGGTTAGGTTAGGTTAGGTTAGGTTAGGTTAGGTTAGGTTAGGTTAGGTTAGGTTAGGTTAGGTTAGGTTAGGTTAGGTTAGGTTAGGTTAGGTTAGGTTAGGTTAGGTTAGGTTAGGTTAGGTTAGGTTAGGTTAGGTTAGGTTAGGTTAGGTTAGGTTAGGTTAGGTTAGGTTAGGTTAGGTTAGGTTAGGTTAGGTTAGGTTAGGTTAGGTTAGGTTAGGTTAGGTTAGGTTAGGTTAGGTTAGGTTAGGTTAGGTTAGGTTAGGTTAGGTTAGGTTAGGTTAGGTTAGGTTAGGTTAGGTTAGGTTAGGTTAGGTTAGGTTAGGTTAGGTTAGGTTAGGTTAGGTTAGGTTAGGTTAGGTTAGGTTAGGTTAGGTTAGGTTAGGTTAGGTTAGGTTAGGTTAGGTTAGGTTAGGTTAGGTTAGGTTAGGTTAGGTTAGGTTAGGTTAGGTTAGGTTAGGTTAGGTTAGGTTAGGTTAGGTTAGGTTAGGTTAGGTTAGGTTAGGTTAGGTTAGGTTAGGTTAGGTTAGGTTAGGTTAGGTTAGGTTAGGTTAGGTTAGGTTAGGTTAGGTTAGGTTAGGTTAGGTTAGGTTAGGTTAGGTTAGGTTAGGTTAGGTTAGGTTAGGTTAGGTTAGGTTAGGTTAGGTTAGGTTAGGTTAGGTTAGGTTAGGTTAGGTTAGGTTAGGTTAGGTTAGGTTAGGTTAGGTTAGGTTAGGTTAGGTTAGGTTAGGTTAGGTTAGGTTAGGTTAGGTTAGGTTAGGTTAGGTTAGGTTAGGTTAGGTTAGGTTAGGTTAGGTTAGGTTAGGTTAGGTTAGGTTAGGTTAGGTTAGGTTAGGTTAGGTTAGGTTAGGTTAGGTTAGGTTAGGTTAGGTTAGGTTAGGTTAGGTTAGGTTAGGTTAGGTTAGGTTAGGTTAGGTTAGGTTAGGTTAGGTTAGGTTAGGTTAGGTTAGGTTAGGTTAGGTTAGGTTAGGTTAGGTTAGGTTAGGTTAGGTTAGGTTAGGTTAGGTTAGGTTAGGTTAGGTTAGGTTAGGTTAGGTTAGGTTAGGTTAGGTTAGGTTAGGTTAGGTTAGGTTAGGTTAGGTTAGGTTAGGTTAGGTTAGGTTAGGTTAGGTTAGGTTAGGTTAGGTTAGGTTAGGTTAGGTTAGGTTAGGTTAGGTTAGGTTAGGTTAGGTTAGGTTAGGTTAGGTTAGGTTAGGTTAGGTTAGGTTAGGTTAGGTTAGGTTAGGTTAGGTTAGGTTAGGTTAGGTTAGGTTAGGTTAGGTTAGGTTAGGTTAGGTTAGGTTAGGTTAGGTTAGGTTAGGTTAGGTTAGGTTAGGTTAGGTTAGGTTAGGTTAGGTTAGGTTAGGTTAGGTTAGGTTAGGTTAGGTTAGGTTAGGTTAGGTTAGGTTAGGTTAGGTTAGGTTAGGTTAGGTTAGGTTAGGTTAGGTTAGGTTAGGTTAGGTTAGGTTAGGTTAGGTTAGGTTAGGTTAGGTTAGGTTAGGTTAGGTTAGGTTAGGTTAGGTTAGGTTAGGTTAGGTTAGGTTAGGTTAGGTTAGGTTAGGTTAGGTTAGGTTAGGTTAGGTTAGGTTAGGTTAGGTTAGGTTAGGTTAGGTTAGGTTAGGTTAGGTTAGGTTAGGTTAGGTTAGGTTAGGTTAGGTTAGGTTAGGTTAGGTTAGGTTAGGTTAGGTTAGGTTAGGTTAGGTTAGGTTAGGTTAGGTTAGGTTAGGTTAGGTTAGGTTAGGTTAGGTTAGGTTAGGTTAGGTTAGGTTAGGTTAGGTTAGGTTAGGTTAGGTTAGGTTAGGTTAGGTTAGGTTAGGTTAGGTTAGGTTAGGTTAGGTTAGGTTAGGTTAGGTTAGGTTAGGTTAGGTTAGGTTAGGTTAGGTTAGGTTAGGTTAGGTTAGGTTAGGTTAGGTTAGGTTAGGTTAGGTTAGGTTAGGTTAGGTTAGGTTAGGTTAGGTTAGGTTAGGTTAGGTTAGGTTAGGTTAGGTTAGGTTAGGTTAGGTTAGGTTAGGTTAGGTTAGGTTAGGTTAGGTTAGGTTAGGTTAGGTTAGGTTAGGTTAGGTTAGGTTAGGTTAGGTTAGGTTAGGTTAGGTTAGGTTAGGTTAGGTTAGGTTAGGTTAGGTTAGGTTAGGTTAGGTTAGGTTAGGTTAGGTTAGGTTAGGTTAGGTTAGGTTAGGTTAGGTTAGGTTAGGTTAGGTTAGGTTAGGTTAGGTTAGGTTAGGTTAGGTTAGGTTAGGTTAGGTTAGGTTAGGTTAGGTTAGGTTAGGTTAGGTTAGGTTAGGTTAGGTTAGGTTAGGTTAGGTTAGGTTAGGTTAGGTTAGGTTAGGTTAGGTTAGGTTAGGTTAGGTTAGGTTAGGTTAGGTTAGGTTAGGTTAGGTTAGGTTAGGTTAGGTTAGGTTAGGTTAGGTTAGGTTAGGTTAGGTTAGGTTAGGTTAGGTTAGGTTAGGTTAGGTTAGGTTAGGTTAGGTTAGGTTAGGTTAGGTTAGGTTAGGTTAGGTTAGGTTAGGTTAGGTTAGGTTAGGTTAGGTTAGGTTAGGTTAGGTTAGGTTAGGTTAGGTTAGGTTAGGTTAGGTTAGGTTAGGTTAGGTTAGGTTAGGTTAGGTTAGGTTAGGTTAGGTTAGGTTAGGTTAGGTTAGGTTAGGTTAGGTTAGGTTAGGTTAGGTTAGGTTAGGTTAGGTTAGGTTAGGTTAGGTTAGGTTAGGTTAGGTTAGGTTAGGTTAGGTTAGGTTAGGTTAGGTTAGGTTAGGTTAGGTTAGGTTAGGTTAGGTTAGGTTAGGTTAGGTTAGGTTAGGTTAGGTTAGGTTAGGTTAGGTTAGGTTAGGTTAGGTTAGGTTAGGTTAGGTTAGGTTAGGTTAGGTTAGGTTAGGTTAGGTTAGGTTAGGTTAGGTTAGGTTAGGTTAGGTTAGGTTAGGTTAGGTTAGGTTAGGTTAGGTTAGGTTAGGTTAGGTTAGGTTAGGTTAGGTTAGGTTAGGTTAGGTTAGGTTAGGTTAGGTTAGGTTAGGTTAGGTTAGGTTAGGTTAGGTTAGGTTAGGTTAGGTTAGGTTAGGTTAGGTTAGGTTAGGTTAGGTTAGGTTAGGTTAGGTTAGGTTAGGTTAGGTTAGGTTAGGTTAGGTTAGGTTAGGTTAGGTTAGGTTAGGTTAGGTTAGGTTAGGTTAGGTTAGGTTAGGTTAGGTTAGGTTAGGTTAGGTTAGGTTAGGTTAGGTTAGGTTAGGTTAGGTTAGGTTAGGTTAGGTTAGGTTAGGTTAGGTTAGGTTAGGTTAGGTTAGGTTAGGTTAGGTTAGGTTAGGTTAGGTTAGGTTAGGTTAGGTTAGGTTAGGTTAGGTTAGGTTAGGTTAGGTTAGGTTAGGTTAGGTTAGGTTAGGTTAGGTTAGGTTAGGTTAGGTTAGGTTAGGTTAGGTTAGGTTAGGTTAGGTTAGGTTAGGTTAGGTTAGGTTAGGTTAGGTTAGGTTAGGTTAGGTTAGGTTAGGTTAGGTTAGGTTAGGTTAGGTTAGGTTAGGTTAGGTTAGGTTAGGTTAGGTTAGGTTAGGTTAGGTTAGGTTAGGTTAGGTTAGGTTAGGTTAGGTTAGGTTAGGTTAGGTTAGGTTAGGTTAGGTTAGGTTAGGTTAGGTTAGGTTAGGTTAGGTTAGGTTAGGTTAGGTTAGGTTAGGTTAGGTTAGGTTAGGTTAGGTTAGGTTAGGTTAGGTTAGGTTAGGTTAGGTTAGGTTAGGTTAGGTTAGGTTAGGTTAGGTTAGGTTAGGTTAGGTTAGGTTAGGTTAGGTTAGGTTAGGTTAGGTTAGGTTAGGTTAGGTTAGGTTAGGTTAGGTTAGGTTAGGTTAGGTTAGGTTAGGTTAGGTTAGGTTAGGTTAGGTTAGGTTAGGTTAGGTTAGGTTAGGTTAGGTTAGGTTAGGTTAGGTTAGGTTAGGTTAGGTTAGGTTAGGTTAGGTTAGGTTAGGTTAGGTTAGGTTAGGTTAGGTTAGGTTAGGTTAGGTTAGGTTAGGTTAGGTTAGGTTAGGTTAGGTTAGGTTAGGTTAGGTTAGGTTAGGTTAGGTTAGGTTAGGTTAGGTTAGGTTAGGTTAGGTTAGGTTAGGTTAGGTTAGGTTAGGTTAGGTTAGGTTAGGTTAGGTTAGGTTAGGTTAGGTTAGGTTAGGTTAGGTTAGGTTAGGTTAGGTTAGGTTAGGTTAGGTTAGGTTAGGTTAGGTTAGGTTAGGTTAGGTTAGGTTAGGTTAGGTTAGGTTAGGTTAGGTTAGGTTAGGTTAGGTTAGGTTAGGTTAGGTTAGGTTAGGTTAGGTTAGGTTAGGTTAGGTTAGGTTAGGTTAGGTTAGGTTAGGTTAGGTTAGGTTAGGTTAGGTTAGGTTAGGTTAGGTTAGGTTAGGTTAGGTTAGGTTAGGTTAGGTTAGGTTAGGTTAGGTTAGGTTAGGTTAGGTTAGGTTAGGTTAGGTTAGGTTAGGTTAGGTTAGGTTAGGTTAGGTTAGGTTAGGTTAGGTTAGGTTAGGTTAGGTTAGGTTAGGTTAGGTTAGGTTAGGTTAGGTTAGGTTAGGTTAGGTTAGGTTAGGTTAGGTTAGGTTAGGTTAGGTTAGGTTAGGTTAGGTTAGGTTAGGTTAGGTTAGGTTAGGTTAGGTTAGGTTAGGTTAGGTTAGGTTAGGTTAGGTTAGGTTAGGTTAGGTTAGGTTAGGTTAGGTTAGGTTAGGTTAGGTTAGGTTAGGTTAGGTTAGGTTAGGTTAGGTTAGGTTAGGTTAGGTTAGGTTAGGTTAGGTTAGGTTAGGTTAGGTTAGGTTAGGTTAGGTTAGGTTAGGTTAGGTTAGGTTAGGTTAGGTTAGGTTAGGTTAGGTTAGGTTAGGTTAGGTTAGGTTAGGTTAGGTTAGGTTAGGTTAGGTTAGGTTAGGTTAGGTTAGGTTAGGTTAGGTTAGGTTAGGTTAGGTTAGGTTAGGTTAGGTTAGGTTAGGTTAGGTTAGGTTAGGTTAGGTTAGGTTAGGTTAGGTTAGGTTAGGTTAGGTTAGGTTAGGTTAGGTTAGGTTAGGTTAGGTTAGGTTAGGTTAGGTTAGGTTAGGTTAGGTTAGGTTAGGTTAGGTTAGGTTAGGTTAGGTTAGGTTAGGTTAGGTTAGGTTAGGTTAGGTTAGGTTAGGTTAGGTTAGGTTAGGTTAGGTTAGGTTAGGTTAGGTTAGGTTAGGTTAGGTAGGTTAGGTTAGGTTAGGTTAGGTTAGGTTAGGTTAGGTTAGGTTAGGTTAGGTTAGGTTAGGTTAGGTTAGGTTAGGTTAGGTTAGGTTAGGTTAGGTTAGGTTAGGTTAGGTTAGGTTAGGTTAGGTTAGGTTAGGTTAGGTTAGGTTAGGTTAGGTTAGGTTAGGTTAGGTTAGGTTAGGTTAGGTTAGGTTAGGTTAGGTTAGGTTAGGTTAGGTTAGGTTAGGTTAGGTTAGGTTAGGTTAGGTTAGGTTAGGTTAGGTTAGGTTAGGTTAGGTTAGGTTAGGTTAGGTTAGGTTAGGTTAGGTTAGGTTAGGTTAGGTTAGGTTAGGTTAGGTTAGGTTAGGTTAGGTTAGGTTAGGTTAGGTTAGGTTAGGTTAGGTTAGGTTAGGTTAGGTTAGGTTAGGTTAGGTTAGGTTAGGTTAGGTTAGGTTAGGTTAGGTTAGGTTAGGTTAGGTTAGGTTAGGTTAGGTTAGGTTAGGTTAGGTTAGGTTAGGTTAGGTTAGGTTAGGTTAGGTTAGGTTAGGTTAGGTTAGGTTAGGTTAGGTTAGGTTAGGTTAGGTTAGGTTAGGTTAGGTTAGGTTAGGTTAGGTTAGGTTAGGTTAGGTTAGGTTAGGTTAGGTTAGGTTAGGTTAGGTTAGGTTAGGTTAGGTTAGGTTAGGTTAGGTTAGGTTAGGTTAGGTTAGGTTAGGTTAGGTTAGGTTAGGTTAGGTTAGGTTAGGTTAGGTTAGGTTAGGTTAGGTTAGGTTAGGTTAGGTTAGGTTAGGTTAGGTTAGGTTAGGTTAGGTTAGGTTAGGTTAGGTTAGGTTAGGTTAGGTTAGGTTAGGTTAGGTTAGGTTAGGTTAGGTTAGGTTAGGTTAGGTTAGGTTAGGTTAGGTTAGGTTAGGTTAGGTTAGGTTAGGTTAGGTTAGGTTAGGTTAGGTTAGGTTAGGTTAGGTTAGGTTAGGTTAGGTTAGGTTAGGTTAGGTTAGGTTAGGTTAGGTTAGGTTAGGTTAGGTTAGGTTAGGTTAGGTTAGGTTAGGTTAGGTTAGGTTAGGTTAGGTTAGGTTAGGTTAGGTTAGGTTAGGTTAGGTTAGGTTAGGTTAGGTTAGGTTAGGTTAGGTTAGGTTAGGTTAGGTTAGGTTAGGTTAGGTTAGGTTAGGTTAGGTTAGGTTAGGTTAGGTTAGGTTAGGTTAGGTTAGGTTAGGTTAGGTTAGGTTAGGTTAGGTTAGGTTAGGTTAGGTTAGGTTAGGTTAGGTTAGGTTAGGTTAGGTTAGGTTAGGTTAGGTTAGGTTAGGTTAGGTTAGGTTAGGTTAGGTTAGGTTAGGTTAGGTTAGGTTAGGTTAGGTTAGGTTAGGTTAGGTTAGGTTAGGTTAGGTTAGGTTAGGTTAGGTTAGGTTAGGTTAGGTTAGGTTAGGTTAGGTTAGGTTAGGTTAGGTTAGGTTAGGTTAGGTTAGGTTAGGTTAGGTTAGGTTAGGTTAGGTTAGGTTAGGTTAGGTTAGGTTAGGTTAGGTTAGGTTAGGTTAGGTTAGGTTAGGTTAGGTTAGGTTAGGTTAGGTTAGGTTAGGTTAGGTTAGGTTAGGTTAGGTTAGGTTAGGTTAGGTTAGGTTAGGTTAGGTTAGGTTAGGTTAGGTTAGGTTAGGTTAGGTTAGGTTAGGTTAGGTTAGGTTAGGTTAGGTTAGGTTAGGTTAGGTTAGGTTAGGTTAGGTTAGGTTAGGTTAGGTTAGGTTAGGTTAGGTTAGGTTAGGTTAGGTTAGGTTAGGTTAGGTTAGGTTAGGTTAGGTTAGGTTAGGTTAGGTTAGGTTAGGTTAGGTTAGGTTAGGTTAGGTTAGGTTAGGTTAGGTTAGGTTAGGTTAGGTTAGGTTAGGTTAGGTTAGGTTAGGTTAGGTTAGGTTAGGTTAGGTTAGGTTAGGTTAGGTTAGGTTAGGTTAGGTTAGGTTAGGTTAGGTTAGGTTAGGTTAGGTTAGGTTAGGTTAGGTTAGGTTAGGTTAGGTTAGGTTAGGTTAGGTTAGGTTAGGTTAGGTTAGGTTAGGTTAGGTTAGGTTAGGTTAGGTTAGGTTAGGTTAGGTTAGGTTAGGTTAGGTTAGGTTAGGTTAGGTTAGGTTAGGTTAGGTTAGGTTAGGTTAGGTTAGGTTAGGTTAGGTTAGGTTAGGTTAGGTTAGGTTAGGTTAGGTTAGGTTAGGTTAGGTTAGGTTAGGTTAGGTTAGGTTAGGTTAGGTTAGGTTAGGTTAGGTTAGGTTAGGTTAGGTTAGGTTAGGTTAGGTTAGGTTAGGTTAGGTTAGGTTAGGTTAGGTTAGGTTAGGTTAGGTTAGGTTAGGTTAGGTTAGGTTAGGTTAGGTTAGGTTAGG
>JAWQEG010002188.1:0-20000 GCA_033782935.1 Petrolisthes cinctipes | reverse complement strand
CCCGTTACCGTGGCCAGGTCAACTGCTACTCTCACACACACATGTCACGACTTCCAAACTGGTACCCAGCCACAGAGGGAGGGAATTGAGGGTTATTCCCAAATACTGCAGCTGTTATTGGTACCAGCGAGGGTGTTTTACGACGTTCGGTGGCCTTATTGTTAGTGCCTGAAACTCAAATCGGAGGAGTAAATATTCTCAGGCCCTCACCTGAGAGGATCGATCTCCCGACCTATAGGTTACGAGTCCAGAACACTAACCACTCGGCCACCTCCCCTACCAAAGTGTGTGCTATGAGGGGATGTGTTTTGTAGAATGGTTTGGAGGAATCAGTAACCTTCTTGTTCGCTCCCAGTATATTCGTTACTCTCTGAAAACCTTAACAATCCCTAATGAGGAAACATATAGGTATGGCTATTAGAGTGTTACTAACTCCTCCAGACTATTTCAGGCAACAGTCCACCATTATTTTTGGTTATAGTGGTCCTGATTCCTAGCATATTTTAGAGGAATCAAGGCGCTCATATGTACTAAAAGCATACTACCACCTTTAAGGATCCACAGCATTTAAAAATTCATCCCACGTGAAAGTCGAAGAGGTTAAATCCAACCCAACACTCCGAAAAATTCTAAGACGTGGGATAAAAGAGATAATCTAATTGATGTAATTAAATAGATGAAAGGGACATATTTATAAGGGAGATGAGGAAAGTCCTTAATTAAAGTAATAGCTGAGTAGAACATGCCTAGGTACTTTCTATACTCAATTTATATGTATTCTTTATCTATATTTATACTGGTGAAAATGTACCGGCTGCTCAATTTATAAGTTCTTGGATTTTTCGGTAATTGTAATGCAACCCGAGACAAATTACTTCAAGAATTACACGACTAGGTACTGTACTTATCTGCAGGTTTTAAACATTGAAGTGTATTCAAAACATGCACCTAAGATCATATAGAAGTGAAAGAAATTGGTGCATTTTCACAAGGATAAAACAAACGCACTATAGTAGGTGAAGTTCTATTTAGACGAGATAAAAGACGACACTGGCATTTGAAAGTTATAAGATCAGAAACAATCGCTCGTTACCAAAAATATATATAAGTAATTAATGCAAAAACAATCACTCGTTACCAAAAATATATAAGTAATTAGTGCAGAAACAATCACTCGTTACCAAAAATATATAAGTAATTAGTGCAGAAACAATCACTCGTTACCTAAAATATATAAGTAATTAGTGCAGAAACAATCACTCGGTACCTAAAATATATAAGTAATTAGTGCAGAAACATTCACTCGTTACCAAATATATATAAGTAAGGAAGATAGTATAGATTCTAATTAGTACTATATCATTATATGAGAGTTTGGCCAATAAACGTATGAACTGTATCTGTTCTAGAAATGCGATCGGTTGTTGGGTGGTTGGTTGTTGGTTGGTCGGTTGGTTGGTTGGTGGGTGAGTGGGTTGTTTGTTTGTTTGGTTGTCTGTTTGGATGGTTGGTTGGTGGGTAAGTGGGTGGGTAAGTGGGTGGGTGAGTTGGTTGGTGGGTGGGTGAGTGGGTTGGTTGTTTGGTTCGTTGGTTGGTTGGTGAGTTAGTTAGTTAGTTGGAGATGAGGGTTGTAAATAAGTCAATATACTGTAACACACACACACACACACACACACACACACACGGATCATTTGTACACGTTTTCTGGATGAGTTCAAGATTCTTATTGGTCCGATTGTGGTGGTGTTGTCGTCCGTGTATAGAAAGTTAACCTCTTCCTCCAAACTATGTCACGAAACGGAATGCCCTCAGAACAGTATACGGTCGGTGGGTGGTTGCGTGGGACAGTTAGGAGGACTCTGTAGGCTTCAAAGTTTGGTCCGACTGCATCACATCACAGGCTCCTAAAGGGGATAGATATAGTATACTTATGGTATATTAGAGCTCCTTGATTCCTAAAAAGTATGCCGGAAAACAGACCCAAACGAATAAATAATCAGACCCAAACGAACAAATAATCAGACCCAAACGAACAAATAATCAGACCCAGACGAACAAATAATCAGACCCAAACGAACAAATAATCAGACCCTAACGAACAAATAATCAGACCCAAATAAAACAAATAATCAGACCCAAACGAACAAATAATCAGACCCAAACGAACAAATAATCAGACCCAAACGAACAAATAATCAAACCCAAACGAACAACCAATCAGGCCCAGACGAACAAAATTAATAATCAGACCCACACGAACAAATAATCAGACCCAAACGAACAAATAATCAGACCCAAACGAACAAATAATCAGACCCAAACGAACAAATAATCAGACCCACACGAACAAAAAACATAGGTGTTGTCCTGTTGCTCGGAATAATCTGGAGGAATCAGTTGCCCTCAGACTTACCCTAACACTGTAAAAATATACGTCCTTTAAAACTCCCCGACATGATGAAAGAGAATTGGAGAGTAAGCAATTTTCCGGCACGCAATGAATACCTGAATGTCGATAAGGTAGTTGACTAAAGCATGCAGGGTCAGCCACGTGGGATTAAGCTTGGGGTGAAACTCTTGGAGGTCGGAAAATTGGAGGGACACTGAATCCTCCAAACATTGTCACAAAAACTGATCTCCTATTAGTTTAGTATAAGTTGATTTGTTTGTGTTCTGGGATATAAGTTTGGGGGAATTAGTTGCACTATTGAATCCTCCAAACTATGTCACAAAACTGATCTCCTATTAGTTTAGTATAAGGTGATGTGTTGGTTTCCTGGGATATAAGTTTGGGGGAATTAGTTGCCCTACTGAATCCTCCAAACTATGTCACAAAAACTAATCTCCTATTAGTTTAGTACATATAAGGTGATTTGTTTGTATTCTGGGATATAAGTTTGTTTGGGGGAATTAGTTGCCCTATTGAATCCTCCAAACTATGTCACAAAACTGATCTCCTATTAGTTTAGAGTATAAGGTAATTTGTTTGTATTCAGGGATATAAGTTTGGGGGAATCAGTTGCCCCATTGAATCCTCCAAAGTGTGTCAAGAAATATATATAGTTTTTAGTTCAACTTGGTAATTATTTTGTTTCCTGGGATAGTTTGAAGGGACTCACTTGCCTTCCAATTTAACTTACATGAGGTTCGCCCTTTATATAATGACGGGATTAGGTGGTGAGTGGACGAAATTGGATGCTAGTGATTCCCTCAAACTAGGTCACGAAATAGGAGGACTCGGTAGCCTCCAATTTCCCCGGGATAGACTCATTATTTCCCCTTCATAAATTTAACAAAACTCTCGCTAGATTGAACTTTGCCTAATCGAGCGGCCTTCAATCATATCATAATATTACCATAACAAACTTTTCTCCCCATATAACAAACTAAACTAAGTATATTACCATAACAAAACTTCACTCCCTATAACACCATAACGAACTACACTACCTATAACACCATAACACACTCCCGCTACATAATGATACCATAACAAACTCCACTCCCTATAATACCATAACGAACTACACTCCCTATAACACCATAACACACTCTCGCTACATAGTAATACAATAACAAAACTCCACTTCCTATAACACCATAACGAACTACACTACGGTACCTATAACACCATAACGCACTCTCGCTACATAGTAATACCATAACAAACTACACTAGTAATATCCTATAACACCATAACGAACTACACTACACTCCCTATAACACCATAACACACTCTCGCTACATAGTAATACCATAACAAACTCGATTAAGTATAACACCATAACAAACTACACTCCCTGTAATTTTCTTCATTAATCTGACTACAATGCATCAACCGCCACCCCATTGATCTCACCATGCAATTGGCCTTTACTTATAACTTATTGCAAGAGAGACATGCTGAACCAAACACTCAATAACCTACACATACACACACACATACATACAGACAGGTTAAACCAAATACACACACACACAGGTTAAACCAAATACACACACACACACACACACACACACACACACAGGCTGAACCAAACACACACACACACACACACGTATTGCAGGTTGCATTTTATTTGCTGGAAGGGAGAGGGTAAATTTTTGCTAGGTTGAATTAAAATTAAATATCGACATCTTAATTTGTAAACCCTTGTATACGTATTGAACGGCCTGGGCTTTCCTTGTGAGGGTTTGTGAAGTTGGTGGATATAATTATGTTTCCAGCTAGTTAAAGTATGCTACTGGTTCCTGCAAACATACCCAGGAAACAGGATCTCTTAGTAATTGGTGCTGTTTTGTGGCCGAGTTTGGAGGAATCGTTCGCCTCCAGTTCACCAGAATATATCAGGGCATTTATTTTTTATTTTATTTTTTTTTTTCTATACCTCAACCTCGGGACTGTAGGCTGTCAGTAGCCCGTGACTCTTGCGAGGCCCCGAGATTATTGGGTGTCGCACTAGATGAGACAGTGGAGCTTCGTGGTGATGTTGGTACCGTAGCTTCTCTTCTGTCCCACTAGATGACGACACCTTATTTATACACGTCAAACTCTTATGAATTTATTTATTTATTTGTTGCTGTATTAATTTATTAAAATTATTTTCCGCTTTGTAGATCAAGGGTCTCAGTTGCTATTCATCAAGTAATTTATAAATTCTGTGAATATCTGAGAAATAAATTCGACAGACTTTTACATTTAACTCTTATATGGGACGGAAAAATGTATTTGATATAACCGTAGTTAAGTAAAGGTTGTATAGACTGGATTTCATATTTTGTCTATAAATTCATCACTCAGAAGAAATATCAAAATTATGAAGAGTAATGGGAAGAGATGCTAAGATGAAGAAGATTTGTTTAATTTAAAACATAATTGATATATATATATATATATATATATATATATATATATATATATATATATATATATATATATATATATATATATATATATAATTATAATTTTTATCATATAAGATCGTCTTTGGGTCAAGTCACATCGAGGGAAAAATTGGGAGCCTAGACTGGTGTAAGAATATTAATCCTTATAAGACGTTATTCTTGTCGGAGAGAGACATGTTTTCAAAGGTTATTTTTATATTATTGACCATTCCAGTTAACTCCTATCCAACAGCTTTCGTCTTAGGTAATATGCACAGACTAATAATATTAAGCGATTTAATATGACATCTACCAAAGGTTTATTATTAATCATTCCAATTAATTAACTCGTATGCCACAACTTACGCCTTAGGTAATATGCACAAACTATTATTAATTAAACGATTTATAATATGATCCCTAAAAATAATCCCTGACTTCCCCACAAAAGGGCTAATTTGTCTGATCTCCTAAGTTATGGACGCCTTGACAAGTTTAATAAGATGTAATAACCCATACGATAAGATATATTAACCTATATACGATAAGCTTAGGAGGATTACACAGTCTTTAGCTTCATTCTGCTTCCCTATATAAAATAATTACATGATGTTTCTCTCCCTATACTGTCATTTCCTAACTCATGGTGTCCCTCCACTGAGCCACGAAGGGTGTCTCTATTTAACAGAGTTTTCCTAGACATGACTGATGATATTTTGTTTTTCTCAAGAACGGTAACATGCAAATAGGAGAATGTTGGAGGGCTATATTTTTTCTCCAACCGATCCGTAAATTAGTTAAAATACCATGATAAAATTGCCACTGGTCCTCTAAAGGGTATTAAATGCTTCCCTCAGAGGTGTTTACCATGTGACTCTCTTTAACACCTTTCCACCTACTCGTTCCCTCTCCCCTTTCCATCCCTCTCCCCTTTCCCTCCCTCCCTAACTCTCCCCTTTCTCTCCCTCCCTTCCTCCTCCCTCCCACACTCTCTTCTTCCCTCCCTCCTCTTCCCCTCCACTCCCTCCACCTCCCCATCACTGTAGCTTAAGGTAGCACCACGCATGTGCAGTACAACCCGGATCAGCCAGCCAGCCAGGCAGCCAGTAGCACCTTGTCCTATGTTTTCCCCAAAGTGCAAAAGTTAGGGTAAAATATTACTTGGAGGCCGTTATCACCCTGCAGGAGGACTGGAGGTAATGGAGAGACCCAGAAAATAGTCCTTACGGGGGGAGAGGGGAGTGGGGAAGAACTTTGCTAAAATGATGTTCCAGGGATGTGGCTATAGGTGGTGGATGGGTTGGGGTCTAATGATGAGGGAGGGGGCTTTGTTGGGGTTGTGGTGGTAATTGAATGGGAGGATTGACTGATTGATTGATATGAGACGCCGCACCAGCGAGGTCATATAGCGCCAGAAGTTGATAGAGAGGTGAGACAGTAAGCCGGAAGATAATAATAAGAAAAGAGGGACAATTGAAGGACCGAAAGAGAGTGGCTGGGACTGAAAAGACGCCCAAACCCTTAAAATATTACCCACATCACTATAAGCAATATACCCTCCTATGGGGTTGAATTAATGGGAGGAAGTGGTGGTGGTGGTGGTTGAGGTAGAACTGGTTGTAAAAATGATGGTGGTGGCTGAGGTAGTGGAGGTAGTGATAATAAAGAAGGAGGAGGAGGAGGAAAAAAAAGAAAAATGAGAAATGTTAAAACAGAGGAGAGTCGAAAAATCTACTTAACTAGGGATTGGAGTACAACCCTTGTCTGGTGACGTCACCCAAGGAACAATAAGACCTGGACAATTTTACAATTCCTCAAAAAGTATCGGGACACAGAAAGTAGATAGTTCCTAAATCGTAAGTTCTGGGTCACTCGTGTTGCTTCAGTAGGGTTGGTACGCATGGAATGATGTTCCAGGTTGGCTAATATTGGTTTTGTGGTTGCACCAACTCAGAGTTTCAGATTAACAAAATGTGATATAAATGTCATAATAATATTATCACAACACTGGTAAATCATTATCAGCATAAAGGTTCTGTGAATAGTTTAACTTAGTCCATAACATCCTTCGGGGTTTGAACTGTGATACAGGAAAATTATTAACTGAGAACGAATGCGATTAACAAAATAGTTTTAATGTTAAGGATTTTAGATGAACCCAGCTCCTTAATGCTTTAGTTCATGCTTCATATTTTGCTTTGAATTCTGTAGGAATCGAAATGGTGTTTTCTTCAGTACAAACTTTGAAACATGACTGTATAGTGAAGTGTTTATAGATTATCTTGAAGTTCGCATGTTCGCTTTTCAGATGTTATCGAAAATTTGTGGTGTTTATAATACAAGATTACATACCCTCATGATTACATAACAAAGATACACCGTTGTAATAATAATAATAATAATGATAATAAACAATTAGTAACGAACACTGATTCATCCTAACTGTAGAAACTGACTATTATATAATGTATTGACACTTCTTCAACCTCACTGTGAACCATGATACTGAGACGTGTAGAACTGTACCACTTAGTAAAGCTACACCAACATCAAGATGCTTCAGTTTCAAACGTCACGGTATCATGATTCAAAAGTATGTTGTGAACCAATGGGTGTGTATAAGTGGCACATGGCAACTGAGATTTCAGGGCTACCAACATGTGCTATTTGGTCTCCGGCGTGTTTCAGATCACATCGCTGATTTTTCACATTGTTTCCCGAAAAAAGAGGGCCGATACTTTTTTGAGGAATTGTACATAATGTGTGATATTTGTATGACCTCATTTAGTATATACAGTACGTGATAACTGTGAGTGTCAAGGAGAAAGGTGGGTGAGACGGGAAGGTATTATGAGAGGAGGATATGCTTAATTTAAAGTTGCTCAACCTTTAACCAAACCCTCCTCTACTCTCCTATACCCCTAAGGCGGCATATGACCAACATGTTGCGCCTCCATGAAATATATTGTACAAAATTAATCACTTTGAAGATTCGAACAACTGTGCGCCTCCCTACAACACACAGTAGTTCGAATCATCAAAGCTCGGCTAGTTAGGATTCATCATGCCAAGGGATCAGGACACAATTTCTGACCGCGAGTGTAGAGTATATCAATTAATCAGTCCTACCCCTAAACCCCTCACGTCACATTCCACCACACATACAGTTACCAGGCACGTGGCGTCTGGTTGCAGTTTCACATTCCATCGTCTCACACACAGAGTTTCTAGAGGTGGTTAACGCTGAAGATTCTGCGAGTGTACTTTACTGTTAAACACGAGGCCAGAAACGTTACCACAATACGCTCAAAGTGTCTCGGTGATTGGATGGAGAGAAAGAGGAGGGAGGAGCGGAGGCAAGTGGGAATGTGTGGATTACAGTGGAGAGAGGAAGGAATAGGGAGGGGACGAGTGGGTGAATGGAGGGGGTGGGGGGGGTGGAGAGAGGAAGAAATAAGGTGGAGACGAGGGGAGGGAGAAGAGTGAGGGTAAGTGCGGGTGGGTGGAGAGCTCAATGGTGGAGAGAGAGAAAAGTATGGGGAGGAGAGGCACTGGAGGGGGAGGGGGAATGGGGAGAGAAAATATGGATGGCTGGGGTGCTTAGTTGCTAGGTAGATGAAGAAGTAGGGAGTAGGGAAGGGATAGGGGATGAAGCAAGAGGGGAGGAGGGAGTGTGGAGCCAACAGCCAAACCCCACCACCTCCCCCCACCCACCCTGTCCCACCAGTCAACCCACAACTCAGTCGCCATGATAACAGTGATATTCGTGCTTGTCAACAAAACGTAGCCATTAACATCGCCTCATCTTCGTCGCGGTCAGTGTTTATTTTGTGTTTTTCCGGCTGTGCGTGTGTTGCAGTACCCGTGTGGATGTTGCAAGGACGGCGTAGTGCAGGAGTGGGAGAGACAGACGAGGGTTAAAAAGGAGAAAGAATGAGATGTCGGAAAGGAGAGAAGAGTGAGAAGGCGCCACACGTCTCGTTGGAGGTTAAGGTGAGTAAATAGTTGATTCTGTAAGTGTATTGTTAGTCTGGAATCGAATTTGGTATTTTGGAAACACTGACTCTTGTCTCTCGGGGATTTCGGTAATATAAAATTGAGAGATTGACTTTCGGATACCATTAATAATATTCTAGTCGTACGTGGGCTTCTGTAATATATTTTGAAGGCTTTAAGCTATTTTTTTTATAAATTTCGGCTCCATTTATCATAACAGAGCTAACGAGGTATAAAATACAGCAAATTAATTACTTACACTTAATCCACAATTTGGCAGTCATGTTGTGCTATTTTTTTAGTTAATGAATCCGGCCAGGTTCGTATCTTGAGGGAGGCTTTAAAATAATTTGTCATATTCAAGAACACTCATGCATGGTGCAAACGATGGTGAAGTACCGGTACGACGACTCTATGAACAAACAACAGAGCCATCGTACCATGGAGGTAGAATATTCTACCTCCATGCATCGTACCTGTACCACGCCCTCGCCAACACCATGAACGTTCTTGAATACGGCTTTGTGTTGTATGTAGAAGTGGTATTTCAATTTTGCCCAGCGGGTGTACTCTATATCCTCTTTTTTTACGAGGCGAAAATGTACGGGTTTATCTATTTTTTCTTCTGTAAATGTAATATAATCCATTACAAATTACTCCACAGCTTTACACAACTTAGTACTGATCTGAAACGTATTATGTTACGTATATATTTATAGCCTACTGGAGTGTAAAGTACGCCACACGTGCATCGAAAGTCATAATTATTATAGCTTGAAGTGCATTTTCGCCAGGAATAAAAACATTGGAGCATTGATTTCTAATAATTATGCTCATAATGAGTCGTAGCAGCTATCGACAGGCTGTACTTACGATGATATAAATAAAAAACTTCGTGTCCATTGCTTATAGATTCATTTCCGGTTTTTCTTGTTATGTTCAGGTTTGCCTTAAGGGGATTGTTTTTAATGATCAAATTGGAGGCTACTGAATCCTCCAAACTATGCCATGCAACAGATTCCCTCATAGTAACACTGAGGTCGTTTGTTTCCTGGGGTAGTTTGGAGGAATCTATAGCTCCTCGATTTATCAACGAATGAATCTCCGTACCATAAGTTATGTTCTGTTACACCTGACATTTTACAAGGACCTTGGATAAAAATATAGATTAACAACTTTTTTTAAGGAATTTATCGTCGTAAGCATAATTATTGTTACGACTTTTCAGTGCCTTATGAATATCGCTCCAGTTAGCCTTGTAAATGGGCTGTTCGATACCATTATTACTTATTATTCATTGAGTTTAAAGAGAAAAATAATTACCCTTAGAGTTGTAGTACAAGTTTGTATACGGTATAGCACTATTTTTTTTTTATCTCATGGCAACACACACACACAGTAAGAAATTTTCGTCATATCGTATCGTCAGTAGTTACGTCGTAGAAAAAAAAGAACACACAAACACACACCCAGACAAAATTAGAGTAAGAAAAACTTCATTTCTATAGTAGGCTACATAGTTTCGGTCTTTGGAGAGAGAGAGAGAGAGAGAGAGAGAACACGCTAAATTCGCCTCCTCGGTTGTGTTGTGTTGGCTGTGATGCGGGAGTGAGTGAGTGGAAGGGAAGGTGGATCATGAACTCCGTCTTGCCCAAAAGTTCATTAGACTTTACCGATTACACGCGGCCTTGATGTGACGTTGTGGAACACGTGATGAGGCTATGAGGCTTGGTACGGGGGTTTGTTAAAGGGGGGGGGGGAAGGGAGGGGATGAGGTAGGAGGGAGGAGAGAGATGGGAAGGGAGGGGTGGAAGGCGAGGAAGATGGAGAGTGGAGGATGGTGGAAGGAGGCAGAGGAGTGGAGGGCCGGAGTAAGGTGGAGAGAGGCCGGGAGGAGGAGGAGGAGGAGGGAGGTAAGTGGAGAGAGCCAGGGGAGGGAAAGAGAAAGAAAACGTGTGGAGGCGAGGTAGGAGAATGAGGGAGGAGGGAAAGTGTGGGAAGGTGGAGAGGAGGGAAGAGGAACGTGGAGGAAAGCGGAGAGGCAGAGGAGGAATAATTAAAGTGGCGGAGACGTGAGGAAGAAAGAATATAGCCTAGTGTATGAATTACTTTTTTAAACGCGTACAGTACTTTTAGACACATACATAAGAGCACACATACATACATACATTCATTCCTTTATGTATAGTTTGTATTATTGACTACTTTAATCTAATAATTTCGTGTTTCTTTATTCTCGTTCTGCAAGGGAGGATGGGTAGGAAGGATAGGAGAGGTGGGAGGGAAAGGAGAGGGTGGAAGAGGTCAAGGTGGTACTGGGGAGGGGGGGGGGGGCGATGGAGAGGAAGGAAGTACGAGGAACGGAGGCAGAGGAAGGTAGAGAAGGTGTGTGTGTGTGTGTGGGTGAGGGGGTGGAGGTGCAAAAAGAGACTGTACTGTAGCCTACTATCGTTGCCATAATAATCTTACTCCATTCTGCTTCACTTCTTGGATTTACAGTGGGCATGACGGAGAGGGTAAAAACAACTATGAATTCTGTAATATACCCATCCCACGTCTAGGAGATTATAAACGCCTTAACAATAAAGCTTTGGATTTCAAGGTCATAGACTATCGGTATGTAGCTACAAATTCTATTTTTATAAACATCTTAACATCAGAGGGTCAAAATTGAAGGTTAATGCCTAGACTACAGGTAGGGCTCTATGTACGATTGAGTCATGATTGCTAAACACTAAGACGGTTATGTGCTACTTAGTCATTCCAACGTAACAGTGGAGAATTATATAGGCTACAGCAGAGAAGTTTATCTCATGATAATTTTGAACTGGTTAATTAAGTTTGTTATTCGTAATTGCACACTTATAAATTGGTAGAAATGTCGGCTTTTGGCAACTCTCAAGTATTGCTACAAACCCTAGCTGTAGGAAGTAATATTTGGGGAATTATACTGTACTGTATATAATATTACTGTATCATATGCTACGTTAATGAATGGATTGACTTGTGTGTCATTGTACCCATTGTGCGTGATGGTGAGGATATCTTGGTGGACTTATTATTTATTGAGGGATGCCATTGTTACTATGTTTCAGAGGACTTGAGGGATCGTTTTTCGCAAATATCTTCCAAACAAACAGTTGGATCAGTGTGTGTTTTTTTTGGCACACTTTGTTTCACACCATTCTCTAATTTTTGACACTATACTGCATTGCCAAATGTGGTTAATTAAGGAGCTTAGGCTGTTCTTGACAATATACTACCGCTTCACCGTTCGAATGTCTACTGGGTTCATGCAAGGCTTCCCCATGAGAGTCAAGAGTAAGCGCCGTAATTAACCACATTTGACTAGGGACTATAGTGCCAAAATTTAGAGAAGGGTGTGAAACAAGCTGTGCCAAAACACCATACTGATACAACTGTTTGTTTGGATGATATCTGCAAAAAACGATGCCTCACTGCCTCTGAAACATACTGTATAGTAGGCCCAGTAGTGTGAATGTGGGAAAAACTGGGTCAAGTCTAACAATTTAATTAATTAAAGGTGTAATGATTATATTCTGATTAAATTAGAAGGCTGCTGGGACCTCCAAGCTATATGCCAGGAAGCGAGATTTCTTTAGCATACGAGTTGGAGGTTAGGCCACCTTTAGGGGATGGTATACTTTAGGTTATATTGGAGCGCCTTAATTTCTCCTAAGTACCGGTACCATATGTCTGGAAACAGGAACAGAATAACAAAAAAATGGAGGTCTGTTGCTTGGGATAGATTTTAGGCGTCAGTTGCTCCAGATTTACCAAACTACTACATCCTTAATTAACTGGAGAATCTCTTTGGAGGGCTGCTTTCCTTCAAACAATGCCACATAACAGACCCCCTATAAGTAACACTGAGGTGATTTGTTTCCTGAGATATGTGGGAGGAATCAGTAGCCCTCCAGTTTACCAAAGTGAGGTTCTTCCCTTAAGCAAAATGAAGGATGGGTTGAGGAAGAAAAGACAGCAACCAGCACCACTGTCCCCCTCATCCCCCCTCTCCCCCTCATCCCCCCTCTCCCCCTCATCCCCCCTCTCCCCCTCATCCCCCTCATCCCCCCTCTCTCCCTCCTGCACCCATCTACCCCGGGATTAAATTAGACAACACCCTGGCTGGGCTTCGATCCCCGACCCTCCCAAATTGGCCTCACCGGTTATGCAAATTAACCTTAATTTGAATCACTGAAGGCATTGTATAAATTTAGTATATTATTTGAACGAGCTTGTAATGAGAAAATAATCTTATTTGTTGTGATTTTTATGAGGCTTAAGGGGAGATTTTCTTGTTGGCAAATTGGAAGGTTACTGATTCCTCCTAACTATGCCAGTAAACAGACACTTCAATGATACTGATAGAGGATCTGTTTCTTGGTATTGTTTGGAGGAATCAGAGACACTCCAATTCACCAACAAAATAATCTCCCCTTAAAATTGCCACTCAAATAGATTATAGTCCCTACCCCCATAGATTATAGTCCCTCTCCCCATAGATTATAGTCACTACCCCCATAGATTATAGTCCCTACCCCCATAGATTATAGTCCCTCCCCCCATAGATTATAGTCCCTCCCCCCATAGATTATAGTCCCTACCCCCATAGATTATAGTCCCCCCCCATAGATTATAGTCCCCCCCCATAGATTATAGTCCCTACCCACATAGATTATAGTCCCTCTCCCCATAGATTATAGTCCCTCCCCCCCATAAAATGTAGACACCCCCTATAACAACGTAAAGGATAGCTTAAAAAATATGGTTGTTATAAACATACCGAAAATCAAATTTAAATCCTCTTCAAATTATTTCACACCACAGTCAAAGAGATTTACAACCTCTCCTAATAGATTTACTGTCCCCCCTCATGAATTTAAAGTCTCCCCTCATGAATGTAGGCCTACGTAAATCCCCCCTCATGAATTTACAGGCTCCCCTCATGAATGTAGGCCTACGTAAATCCCCCCTCATAAATGTACAGTCCTCCACAAAGTTCGGTTAATACTCCTCAAATTTTCTTACACTTCCTTCCACTC
Source organism: Petrolisthes cinctipes (assembly GCA_033782935.1). Lineage (NCBI taxonomy): Eukaryota > Metazoa > Arthropoda > Malacostraca > Decapoda > Porcellanidae > Petrolisthes > Petrolisthes cinctipes. The sequence continues at coordinate 6,054 of JAWQEG010002188.1, read as the reverse complement.
CTGCGTAGGCACTGTTACTCAATACATATAAAACAAAGTGATCGATGAATTCTGTAATGCACACAGTAGAACCGTAACAGAATTATCAACATCATCTTTGTATTTCTAAACATTGCTTGAATTTTACTGGTACTGAAAGCCTGGCCATAACAACGTAAAGGATAGCTTGAAATGTGGGGTTGTTTTTCTATCTCATAAAATAAAGCTGTCCTGTTGCTTCATATTTAGTTAACTGTGCTCTCCTCAGAGCAAGTATGTATCTCGTCACCCTTCACAAACTTTATTCTCTAACACTAGACGAATTATTTTTTGTAACCTCTAAATAGTTGGTGTGTCTGTAGTGTTTTTTTCGTTCCCAATTCAGCCCATTCCCCAACCAGTCTAAACAAAACTAATCAACCAATTTTTTAATGTAATTTGATATTGCCAAACTTGACTCAACCCAACCAAATTAAATTAATCGTGACCAAGCCTAGTTTAACATTACCTGACTCAACCTAATTTGGTCCAACCTAATCAAATTAAATCTAATTATACAGGGTGTATCGCGAGGTATATCATTAAATTACATCAGAGATATAAAATAAAATTTTGAGTATATTTTGTTCTATAAAGTATGCTGTGTGTGATCTCAGTAAAGTACAATGAATACTGATAAAAACTATTTTAACTTGTGTTGTCAAATGGCGGTGAGCGTCGGAGGGAGTGGTAGCCTAATATTGTTTTCGGTCCAAAGAGGCCTTATTTATTTCATCTTAATAAGTTTTATCATGATTGCAATATTTATGTGATGTTCTATAACGTACATTGAATCATATTTTCAATGCAGAGGGATAATACCAGGCCTGTATAAGAAGAAAATCCGTGAAATGTAGGGAAATGCTAAGACTTGCAGGTTTGCATTATGTCAGTAAAGTTTACCTAACCTTCAAAATATATTAATCATATTTCGTCGAATATTATTTATACAGGCCTGGTATCATCCCTCTGCATTGAAAATATGATTCAATGTACGTTATAGAACATCTCATAAATATTGCAATCATGATAAAACTTATTAAGATGAAATAAATAAGGCCTCTTTGGACCAAAAACAATATTAGGCTACCACTCCCTCCGACGCTCACCGCCATTTGACAACACACGGTAAAATAGTTTTTATCAGTATTCATTATACTTTACTGAGATCACACACAGCATACTTTATAGAACAAAATATACTCAAAATTATATTTTATATCTCTGGTGTAATTTAATGATATACCTCGCGATACACCCTGTATGTATCTTCACCCAGCTTAACTTAAGTAACCAAATTTAACTACTAAAGCCAACCAAAGATAACTTATCCAAACGTAACCTAACCTAACTCGACCCAACCATCTCGGCCACCACCCCTGACTAACCATCCTGTTTGGTCTATGCATAATTCAACAGACACAAATCTTGGCGTCAGTCTGAGAAGCTGAGGTGGCGATTGAACGGCTTAGGGCCCATCTTGAGGGTATGGAGGGAGATGAAGAGGGCGGCCTGGTGAATGGGAGTATGGGCGTATTGATGGGCGGGTGGTTAAGGGAAAAAAAGGAAGATGTGTGTGTTGGTGTGTGGTGAGACGTGCGTGTAGATGGTGCGTGTGGGCGTAGTGATGAGCGGGTGGTTAGAGGAAATAAGGGAGGGGGGAAAAAAAGGAATGTGTTTGTAGATGGTGCGTATTGATGGAGGGCGGGTGGTTAAGAGAAATGAAGGTGGATGTGTGTGTGTAGATGACAAATACATATTGGTGGGTGGATGGGTGGTGAAGATAAATAAGGGTGGGTGTATGTGTAGGTGTGTGGTGGGATGGGTGTGTAGGTGTATTTGTAGGTGGGTGGGTGGTTTAAGACAAGTAAGGATATGTGTATGGGTAGGGAAATAATAGGTGTACATAGGTGGGTAAGGAATATATAGAGTGTGTGTGTGTGTATGTGTGTGTGTGTGTGTGTGTAAGCATTGGGTATAGGGGTGTATACTTGTAGATGGTATAGGTATAGGTGGGTAGGTGGGAGGGTAGGGTATGAAAGTGATGGTGATGGTTAAAGGAGAACGTGTGTGGTTGCGTCTTTACGAAAATTATAAGGAAGATTGAGATTAAATAGCTACCCGGTACTACGAGATGGACGAAGGGTTGGTAAAGTATGGCAGGTAGGCTGTGGTTTGAAGGATTAATATTATGTAGTACTGAAATAGGTGAATAGGGGTTTGGATAGGGGACGAAGAAGAACTGCCTGCATACAAAGAGAGAGAGAGAGAGAGAGAGAGAGAGAGAGAGAGAGAGAGAGAGAGAGAGAGATGCAGAGTAAATATGGGTGAGAGAGAGAGAGAGGGAGACCGGTGAGACAAAATGAAGGAAAAATTTCTGTTGTGATGGGAAGCTATTAAGTTGTTGGGAAGGGAGATGGAATAGACAGGAACAATACAAAGATGATAATGTAACTTTCGAGGAATTTAATTGGTATTCAGTTGTTGGTTGATGTCTGTTTTCATCCTTGTGTTATTATATGTAGGCTACAGTCCGTGGCAAAAGTCGTGTCGCCACATCTGCCAAGTCATGATGTACAGTCACGAGCACTAATAAGTATCCAGGTGTGCTTCGAATACCTAGAGACAGTAAATAAATGCACAAGAAGATCTCCATTGCAATTAGTTTGTTGGTGAATTGGACTTTTCGTAGCTTCAACCAGAGCTGTATACTTATTAGTGCTCGTGACTGTACAGTATGGGAATATAAGCTTGACAGGCTCGTAAATGAAAACTCTGAGTAGTTTACTAATTTGTTCCCTGGATATTGTAATTCTGTGTTGGTGGTAAATGTGTTGATTCGATTATTATTCTTTATGTCATCCTTTAAGAAATTCTATGTTAGGTGACACGACTTTTACCGCCGACTGTACACTGTACTAGTTACAAATGCTAACAACTGTACCATTGACCACAAGAAATCGTTCACACGCTGTTGTTTTTGAGAATTTACATCAATGTACAACTACATAACTGCAAATACAACATTATTATTAGGTTTGTTGTTTTTCACCCACTTAGTAGACCATTCCCTGCAGTACTTTCGGAATAATGAGCTGTCTTTCCATTCAGCCTGTGTAAGAATTCCTGTGGCCAAATGTACTCTCCTTACAGTTATTCTTTACCTACATATCTCCCGACCTACTTTTCTATCCATTCATTTTCCTTCCTACCTACCTACCTACCTAGCTTCCTACCTACCTACCTAGCTTCCTACCTACCTACCTAGCTTCCTACCTACCTACCTAGCTTCCTACCTACCTACCTAGCTTCCTACCTACCTACCTAGCTTCCTACCTACCTACCTAGCTTCCTACCTACCTACCTAGCTTCCTACCTACCTACCTAGCTTCCTACCTACCTACCTAGCTTCCTACCTACCTACCTAGCTTCCTACCTACCTACCTACCTACCTAGCTTCCTACCTACCTACCTACCTTCCTACCTACCTACCTACCTTCCTACCTACCTACCTACCTTTCTACTTACTTTTCTACCTACCTTTTACCTACCTTTCTACTTACTTTTCTACCTACCTTTTACCTACCTTTCTACTTACTTTTCTACCTACCTTTTACCTACCTATCTACCTACCTACATATATTATCTACCTACCTACATATCTACCTTCCTACCTATCTCCCTATATATCTACCTTCCTATTCTTCCATCTTCCTTGGTTCCTACAATGCCTGTCTACCTATCCAACCATATAATTATCTTCCTTGCTACTTACCTACCCACATATCCATCCATCCATCCAAGCACACTAACCTCACTATAGTAACGATGGAAATACTCTCGTGTGGAGTAAGAAAGGAAGGGAAGGAGAGGGAAGGCATGTGGAAACCAGACCTTCACTTGTTATTTATTACCATACATAGTCTGTGTAAAAATGACATCCTCCTCCTCATCATCATCCCTTCTCCTCCTCTACCTCCTCCTCCTCCATTTCCTCCTCCTCCTACACATTCTCCTCCTCCTCCTCCACATTCTCCTCCTCCTCCCCACCACCTCCTCCTCCCCCTACCTCCTCCTCCCCCCTCGTCCTCCTCATTTCTTCCTCCTCCTCCTCCTCCTCCTCCTCCTCCTCCTCCTCCTCCTCCTCCTCCTCCTCCTCCTCATCTCCTTTCCTTTTTTTTTACTCTCCTTTCCATTTTCCTCCCCTTTCTTCTTATTCACATTCTACTCTCCTTCCTTTTTCTTCTCTCCTTCCCTTTCCTCTCTCCCTTAATCTCCTTTTGCCCTTTACCCTTTCTCCTTTCCTTCTCATTACCCTTTTCCTCTCCTACCCTTTCTTTTCTCCTCCCCTTTCCTTTCTCCTCTCGTCCCTTACTTCTTCCCTTTACTTCCAGTTTCCTTTCTCCTCCCCTTCCCATCCCTCCCTTTTCCTTCTCCCCTTCCCCTCCCTATTCCCTTCTTCTCCCCTTCCCCTCCCATTATCCTTTCTTCTCCCCTTCCCCTCCCTTTTCCTTTTTTCTCCCCGTCCCCTCCCTTTTCCTTTCTTCTCCCCTTCCCTTCGTTTAATGTGCCCCCTGTTCTGTTTTCCCCCTTTGTTTCCATTTTTCCCTTTCCATTGACTTAGTTACTCTCGTTACCCCCCTGCCCTCTTTGCCCCCTATCCCCTAACCCCCACCACCTCCTACCCCCTTGCCCCCACCTACTACCCCCTATCCCCTTACCACCACCTCCTAACCCACTATCCCCTTGCCCTCTACCCCCTTGCTCCCTTACCACCACCTCCCACCCCCTTACCACCACCTCCTATCCCCTTATATCTACCCTATATGTAGTGCTGTTGTCTCCCTCTTACACCCCTTGTTATCCACGCTCTGCTAACCCTCTATATACCTCAGTCAGTCAGTGGGCATGTATGGCTGGCTGGCTGGTGGGTGAGTGTGTGGGTTGGTGGGTATGTGGGTTGGCTGGTGTGTGGGTTGGTTGGTTGGTTGGTGGGTGTGTGGGTTGGTTGGTGTGTGGGTTGGTTTGTGGGTTGGTTGGTGGGTGTATGAGTTGGTTGGTTGGTTGGTGGGTGTGTGGGTTGGTTGGTGGGTGGGTTGGTTGGTTGGTTGGTGTGTGGGTTGGTGGGTGTGTGGGTTGGTAGGTGTGTGGGTTGGTTGGTTGGATGCTGGCTGGTGGGTGTGTGGGTTGGTTGGTTTTCTGGCTGGTTGGTGGGTGTGTTGGTTGGTTGGTTGGTGGCTGTGTGGGTTGGTTGGTTGGTTGGTTGGTGGGTGTGTGGGTTGGTTGGTTGGTTGGTTGGTGGGTGTGTGGGTGAGTGGATTGGTTGTTTGGTTGGTTGGTGGGTGTGTGGGTGAGTGGTTTGGTTGGTTGGTTGGTGGGTGGGTGGGTGTGTGGGTTGGTGGGTTGGTTTGTTGGTGGGTGTGTGGGTTGGTTGGCTGGTTGGTGGGTGTGTGGGTTGGCTGGTTGGTTGGTTGGTTGGTGTGTGGGTTGGCTGGTTGGTAGGTTGGTTGGTGGGTGGATGTGTGGGTTGGTGGGTTGGTTGGTGGGTGGGTGTGTGGATGTGTGGGTTGGTGGGTTGGTTGGTGGGTGGGTGTGTGGGTGGTTGGTTGGTGGGTGGGTGTGTAGGTTGGTTGGCTGGTTGGTGGGTTTGTGGGTTGGCTGGTTGGTTGGTTGGTTGGTGTGTGGGTTGGTTGGTTGGTTGGTTGGATTTCTGGTTGACTGGCTGGCTGGTTGGTTGACTGGCTGGTGGGTGTGTGGGTTGGCTGACTGGCTGGCTGAAGGGTGTGTGGGTTGGCTGTCTGGCTGGCTGACCGACCGACCCTTAAGTTGAAGACGTGTGTTTAGTGGAGGGAATAAGTTTCAGTCCAGTTCCTCTCCTTGGTACAGTTATATAGAAAACTTATTATTGATACATTTTTGGAAAGTTTCTGAATCCTCCAAACTATTCCATAAAACAATCCACCTCAATAATTATACGAGTAGGGGATCTGTTTTGTTGCATCGATTACAAGACTACGGAAACTCCAAAACACCCAC
>JAWQEG010002187.1:222500-285416 GCA_033782935.1 Petrolisthes cinctipes | reverse complement strand
ATGGGATAATTATTAAGTATTCATACATTTCTTTTTTAATAAGGAAATTGAAACACATTATTAATATTTATTTATTTATTATAATTATTAGACAACAAGCATGAAGGAAGGAGAGAGAGAGAGAGAGAGAGAGAGAGAGAGAGAGAGAGAGAGAGAGAGAGAGAGAGAGAGAGAGAGGTGGGGGGAAATAGGAGGAAAGAAGGGACAACAAACACTTATCTATTTTTATATAATAATTTCTTTATTTTTATTATTTCTTTCCTTTTACCTTAACTGATATTTTTTATAATTATTCTAACCTGAATTATTTATTGTTGTATATTTTCTTACACCTTAATTAATTATTGATAAATATCAGACTCATTTATTTTATGGGATAATTTAAAAATATATATATATTTCTTATTTACTAAAGAAATTGAAACATATTATTTATTTATTTATTTCTATTGGACATCAAGCACGAAGGAAGGAGAGAGAGAGAGAGAGAGAGAGAGAGAGAGAGAGAGAGAATAGAAAGAAAGGAGGGACAACAAACACAAATTAATTTTATATCTTTGTTTTCTTACTTATATATTCATTTATTTATAAATTGTTTATTCAATTCCATGCATATTTGCTATACACACACACAGTCTCTCTCTCTCTCTCTGTATTTCACTACCTTCCTCCCTCTCTTTCTCAATCTCTCTCACACTTACACGTACACAATTAACTTAATTTTATTAAGTTTGGAAAAAAGTGAGAGAAGACCAAATTGGCAATAAAAACTTGGAAACAAATTAAAAAATGAAGCAGAGAAAGAAACAGACTTAGGGTTAACGATAAATAAGTAATTTACACCAAATGATCATATAAATGAAAAAGTGAGAAACATGTATACATTCTAAGAAAACCCCACTTTTTATAGACAAAAAGTATTTAATATGGACGTTTCGGAGGTAACTACCTCCCTCTTCAGCTGTACAGAGTTGAATGAAACATGAAAGGAAAATAAGTAGCTGACAGGGGGAGGGAGGGACAAGGTGTGTTCTGATGACAGACAGACCACACCTCACCTCACCTCACCCAACCGACCTGACCTGGCCATTCTTCAGGGTCCTGACCCCACATCTGGGAGGGATTTGACCACTAGTGCTCTCATTAATGGATCTAGTTTGAACATACCTTCATTTAAGTTAAAGTTTTTTATAGTGTTGTATACATACTAATTCTAATATTCTACGTTTCTTGAAATTGTTTCACTTAATTATCATTTTACCAGAATTCCAATCAATACAGTGGTTGTTGTCATATGCATGGACAAAGTTAGCATTATTTGTGTTACAATTCGTCATATCTCGTTTATGTTCTTTCATTCTAACATCTAAAGATCTCCCAGTTTCACCTATATAAACTAAGTCACAGTCTTTGCAAGGAATTTTGTATACTCCTGCTTGGGGCTGAACAGTGGCATTATTTCTTACAAGAGTGGTTTTGATGCTAGAAGTATATTTGAAGGCTATGTTTACATCAAGTTCTCTGCTAACTGACTGAATTTTTTCCAGACTTTTTACATAAGGAAGACATAAATAAGGTTTCTTTTCTGACTGACATATATATAGTTTTCCAAATAGAGTAATAGACGAATGGAACAAATTTACAGAAGAAATGGTGTGTGTAAAAAACATACATAACTTTCAAGAAAAATATGATGATTGTAAAGATACAAATAGGTAAGAACAAATAGGTAAGAACACAGACGAAGGAATATACACACACACACACACACACACACACACACACACACACACACACACACACAAAGGAGTACACACACACACAAACATCGACGAAGGAGTACACACACACACATACACAGACGAAAGGAATACACACACACACACAGGCGCAGACGAAGAAATACACACACACACACAGACGAAGGAATACTCACACACACATACGAAGGAATACACTCACACACACAGACACACACACACAGTGATACAGACGAAGGAATACACACACACACACAGATGAAGGAATACACTCACACACACACACACAGTGACACAGACGAAGGAATACACACACACATAGACACACGCAGACGAAGGAATGCACACACACACACACACACAAACGAAGAAATACACACACACACACACACACACAGACACACGCAGACGAAGGATACACACACACACACACATAGACGAAGAAATACACACACACACACACACAGACGAAGGAATACACACACAAACACACATAGGAATACAAACACACACACACACACACACACACACACACACACATAGGAATACACACACACACACAGACGAAGGAATACACACACACACATAGGAATACACACACACACACACACACACAGACGAAGGAGTAGCCACACACACACACATTGGAATACACACACACACATAGATACACACACACACAAACAGAAGAAGAAATACACACACATACACATTCGAAAAAATTCACACACACATACACACACATATATACACACACAGAGGAACACACACACACACAGACGAAGGAACACACAGACGAAGGAATACACACACATTTTTTTTTTTTTTTTTTTTTTTACTTTGCTGGGAGTTTTACTGTTCATTTAATTCAATTTGATTTTGGTTTACTGTTTCCTTTGGTTTGGTCTACTGATTAATTTTGGTTTTTACTTATTTATTCTGTTTTACTGTATGCTTTTGTGTGTACTATTTGTTTATGTTTTTTTTTTGTTTTTTTTGTTTTTTGGTAGCTTGAATTCAGTTCTTACTGTTTGCTTTTGTTTGCTGTTTGATTTCATTTGATACAACTGTATGATTATAATGAATCTTTGCTCTAGGTCATGATGAATTTACACATTTATTTTTATCTGTCTGTCATGGAGCTCCTGCTCGACAGACTGTATTGATTACGGTCAACAAGGTCACCATCAACCATGATAAGACCGTAGTTATGCATTTCAACACCACCACCACCCAAGTACAACCACCATCATTGACTGTGGGTGACCATCCTCTCCAGTTAGTTCAGTCCACCAAACTTCTGGGTATCACCATCGACCACAAACTCAACTGGAAGGAACATGGAAATAACACGGTCAAGTCAGCCTCGTACCGTCTCTACATGTTAAGACGACTGAGGTCACTTGGGACACCCATGTTGGAGCTCAGTACCATCTATAGCTCCTTCATACTACCCAAGCTTACCTATGCATCACCAGCCTGGTCATCCTCTATTAACACCACCCAGAAACATCAACTGGAGAGAGTGCAGAAAAGGGCGGGTAGAATAATACTGGGTGGTGAGTACACAGGGTACAACAATGCTCTCTCCACCCTCAACATGTTATCCCTCAGTCAGTTCCACCATCAGACACTACTATCATTCGGCCAGGGACTACTACAACATCCACGTCACCGACACTTCCTTCCACCTACAATACCTCGTCCACCTCGTGCACTCCGTCACACCAACAAACTACAGCCTATAAGAGCCCGCACTGATAGATATAAGAACAGTGCCATCCCCACCATCGTACATCTACTCAACAACACCTAGTTTAATCAATATACTGCCTTATATCCTTGTATATATTTTATGTTTATTTCTATTACTCTTATTTATATATGTACATCTATTTATAACTGTATATTTTCAGCTCCAGGCTGCCACTCTCCTTAATAAAACCGTTTATTATTATTATTATTATTATTATTATTATTTTCACAGTGATTTTAATATCCAACGAATTTGACTGAAACCCAATACAGAGCTATCGTAACTTTCTGTACAGTTGTTGTTGTTGTTGTTGTAGTTCCCCAGACTGTCTGGCCGAGCAGTCCCGAGTCTGGTTGACCGAAGCCGCGCAGATGCTCGGACCCCCGAATGGGAGTCAGGGTGATAGTGAGATCAGTTTCTTCGAAGGCAGCAGACGAGGGGACTGCTGGCTCACGGGCTTGTATCCCTGGGCCAGCATTCCCACCGTCTGTAGTCTTCCTTGTTGTGCCACCCGACCGGGCGATCTCGTCGGCTACCCAGAAGGGATGAGAGTAAGGAGACAGACAGAACAGGCCAGGGTGTGGTAGAGGATGCCAGATTCCTCATTTCTGGATAGAACCAGCCCTCACCAGTCTGTACAGTTGGTTCCACTAATAACGAGCACAACGTCTGGTGAGTTTGGCGAAGTGTGGCAACACTGTGTTTGTTTACATAGCGTCCTTATGATGGATAATATAACAGGAGTTAGTTCTGTCCATTCATTTACTATTGCTACAAGTAATCAAACACAGTGGTGCCACATTTAGCCAAACTCACCAGAAGCTGTGTTCGTTATTAGTGGAGCCAATTGTACACTGACTGACATAAATTGAACTCAGCACTAACCGAGTGTAAACATCTTTCAACCTTACTATTGCACAGAAATATTCGCTTTAACGCCTTAGACGTGAAGCAAAAGCCAGGTTTGTACAGACCAAAATAATAACGTTTGACAGCTTCCCTCTGTTGGTTAGCTGGGAAACTTTTAAATAATTAGATTAAGTACCATCTTCTAATTTACTACAAGTAGCTACACACTATTCAAAAAAATAATATCATATGAGAACGTCAAAACATTATTTTTTAAGTTCCTTATTCACCTTTAGTACAAGCCCCAACACTTTGGGGAGCGTTGTCGCTAAAGACCATGAAGTTATCAGATACATGGTGGGAAGATGATAGGAATATATGAATAAATATAAGAAAACAATTGCAGTAATATTATGAAAGAAAACAAAGATAACAATGAAAATTATATATATATATATATATATATATATATATATATATATATATATATATATATATATATATATATATATATATATATATATATATATATATATACATATATATATATATATATATATATATATATATATATATATATATATATATATATATATATATATATATATATATATATATATATATATATATATATATATAATCCCTAAACACCTAAGGGACCCCGTGATGTAGTCAGAAAATTGGAGGTTAATGAGTCCTTCAAACTTTGCCACGAAACATCATCTATATGGAAGTAGCGTGTTTCGTGGCATAGTCAGGAGGAAGTCTAAAAAGCCTCCAATTCCGATACACGACCACAGGGTCCTGTAGGGGAGATTCTATGGTTTTATAATTGTTTCTATAATTGAAAGCCTAATGATTCCTCTTAACAATGCAAGAAAACACACTCCCTCAATGGCACTAATAAGAGATAGGTGTCTTGGTATAGTGTGGAAGAATCAGAGTCCTTCCATTTCACCAAGAAAAGATTCATACTCTCCATCGACTACATCAGACAAACTCTTACAAAATTTATTATTTCTTTTAGGTTAGAATAGGAAGAGGGAATGCTATCATGTCATCAGTGCCAAGAAAAGGAATGATTCTACTTCATTTAGAGTGTACGGATTCCATACCTCAGTCCCAGAACAATTAAAGAATTATACTCCATCGAATACATCAGACGAATTCATACTTATACATTCTATTAGGTTAGAAGAGGAAGAAGGGAATGCTATCATGTCATCAGTGCCAAGAAAAGGAATTATTCTACTTCATTTAGAGTGTACGGATTCCATACCTCGGTACCAAGAATCCAAAGCAATACGAGTATGTTGATCATTTACTTTATCATTAGTATCAGAGGTGTAGGACATCAGTACCAGTACTATATACATCTTGGGACCTAACAAGAGTCACGGGCTACTGCCAAGTTACAGTCCAGAGGTTGAGGTATGATAAATATATAAATAGATTCATAAATAAATTAACAAATAAAAATAACGTTAGTCTTAGACCTCAAAGTGAAGGATCCTAAGCTTGATTCTATACATCGAGGACGTGGTTGAGATAAGCAATATAACAGATGGCAAGACGTAGGATCTCAATCTTGGAGAGCTTCTTGTCTGGGGGCAGCGTGGGCAGCAACTTACGCAGCTGAGCGAAGGCCACGTTAAAGGCCTCGACACGCATGCGTTCCCTGGAGGCATGAGCGGTGCAGTACTTGATGGTTGCTCGTCTCCTGCGGCGTCGCTCCTCCTTAGTCACGGCCACGGTGCTCTCTCGATCCCTGCAAAACAAAGTCAAAGTTGGGGAACTACCTTGTCTTTTCTCACCTGAAGCCCCAGCCTCATATTATCCAAGTCTGGCGGGCTACTGCTTACTGCTGGGCCAAAATCGAGGCGGTTGGAAGGAGAATAACGTTTGGGTTATAACGATAAAACCAACCATGGGATAATCTTTGAAATAGTTTCATTCTCTTTCCCAGCTTATTTTACCTATTATGAACGTAACCTAACCTGACCTAACCTAACCTAACCTAAACTGGACCTAACCTTAATTAACCTAACCAAATCAAGCACTGATCGACATATACCCTTCTAGACTTGGATAATATGCTCCCCGGCCACGCATTCACGATGTCCATCCCGACAGAGTTGCTAATAGTGTTCGTAGTACTAGTGTAATAGATAAGGGATGGATATTGTGAATGTGTGAAGGGGGCTTCACTTATTCTTTTTTTATTTTAATTATTTATTCATCTTGCCTCTCCTGTCTCTTTCATTTTACCCTTCTATCCTCCTTCCTTCCAACCCCCACCGTCATACTTCCCTATTCTTTTCAAAACTTTATTAAGTTTCAGCGTTTAAGCTATACATGAACTATCAATTCTCGAGCTGGAATAACTCAAGCACATAAGTGTAAGAGATAATACTCCCTGGCTGTGCAATCTAAGGCAAATGGTTGAAATGGAGACTTGAGATGTGAGAACACTGGCTCTTTGCAGTTGTCAAATAACCGTCCTCGTAATTGTTCTTAGATTTCTGAATGTCTGCCTGAATCACACCTTATAATTGAATCATAATAATATAAGTTGAAAAAGAACATAGGCAAATTGTTTATGAATGTTTTGATATATGGTTTTAGTCCATACCAACCTGGTCCTCCTACTAGAACTGCCAGCGTTTGAGCCCGCCAGAACAACGAATGTGGGGTCGTTCTCTATGTCTGAGGGTCGAGTACTTATCCCACCAAGTTTGAGCCCCGTGGTTGGCCTTATAATATCGTCCCGGTGGGGGTGGTGGTGGTTGTGACCCGATAACCCTTCGTGGGTGCGCAGTTTAGCAGTGCGCAGATCCCGCCTTACCAGTTCTGCTGCGCGCAACTCCACGGGAAGGAAGTCTGCCCTGGTGGTGTCGGATCTAGTGTTGTCGGTTCTGTTGATGTCGGTTCTAGTGTTATGTGGTCTGGTAGTGGTGTCTGATCGAGGTGTGAAGTCCTGGTGACGTGCTCGGCACTCAAGTCGCCGAGTCAGCTCTGATCTGAAAGTTTTATTTCATTACCCTCATAAACAAATGGCCTAAGAAATTTTCAACATCGATTTCTGGATTTGTGTCTAAACCACATCTTATGACAGAATCAAAATATTACAAGCAGAAACAAAAACTGACTTAAGCAGTTTGTGTATGAAGGAGACGATTTCCAAGTTAATTAATTAAGATGATTAATTCACAAATAAGTCCCACCCCACCTCGACACTTCCCAGTTCTATAGTTGCTTTACTCTTAGTCTTACGTATAGATAAGGAAAATTACCAACTTGCAAAGAAAACGAAGAGTTCTACAAGCTTGATGGCAAATTGCTGTGACTGACTTCTTCAATACCTATCTATCTATCTATCTATCTATCTATCTATTGCCAGATGCCTTAATTAATCCGCGAAGGGATGGCCACAAATGAATCACCTCCATGGACCCCTGTTCCCCGTTAATTAACTGGCGTCCCTCCTCCTTCACATACCTCTCAACTCCATCCTTCCACCTCACTCTCGGTCTGCCCCTCCCCCTCCGTCCCTACACTTCACTCTCGTGAACTCTCTTAACCATGGAGATAGTATAGGTGGAGTCGCCAGTAGGACCTGATTTGTGAAGCCACCAATCTGTCATTTCCGGCGCCTTCAAGATGGCGCATACCTTTGTATGTCAGGTCAGAAGTCAGGTCAGAAGTCCACTTTTACTGAAACATATCTTGGTGTCCGCCATATTGAAGGCGCCGAAAATGACAGTTCGGCGGCTTCACTTTACTCCCCTGGATTAGTGAGCCATGACGACTCCACCTATACTATCTCCATGCTCTTAACCAACCTCCAATACCAAAACAACAATATGATCCATTTGTAGCAGATTGTTTTGTCACCAAATGAGATGGTAGTTTTGATATCACTAGAGTTATCCGTGGTGTTGACAATGGCTGCTTAGTGTGTTTATGGAGTCGTTGTACACTCGAGCTCGTAAATTCGTGACCACGTACAGTACCTAGACGTTTATGTGATTTGAGCTGGTAACATTGATTGGGGAGGAATCAGAGTAGATGGAACATAGTAGAACGACATGATTTGTACAGTCTATCGCCTACAATGACACCTTCCCCACACAGTGTTACTACCACAGATGACATTAACATCTAGGTATCGTGGTGTTGGACGTCCTCTCTACCTAATTTGCTACCTCTCTAGAGTCCGCTACGCTGCTCTCCTCCTTGTACGGCGGCGCAGGGATGCAGAGAGGCCCTTCAGCATCTCCATCACCCACTACGAGTCTGTCTGCCGTCAAAAATATTCCTACCGTCGCCGGGGCCTCATGGTTCGGAGGCATAATGTAGTCTCTGCTCGTTTGAGGTATGGCTACCGGCTGCCATGGCAGGTTGCCGGAATGGAAGGTGAGCCTCCCTTCACTGAGTGTTGCTTGTGTCGAGCGAGTCGTGCTAACACTATAGAACATTATTGTCTGGCCTACTCATGGAGGTAGTATAGGTGGAGTCGCCAGTAGGACCTGATTTGTGAAGCCACCAATCTGCCATTTCCGGCGCCTTCAAGATGGCGCATACCTTTGTATGTCAGGTCAGAAGTCCACTTTTACTGAAACATATCTTGGTGTCCGCCATATTGAAGGCGCCGAAAATGACAGTTCGGAGGCTTCAATTTACTCCCCTGGATTAGTGAGCCATGGCGGTGGCAGAGTGGATAGAGAGACGGACTGCAAATGTGAAGGACCCGGGTTCAAATCCAAGAGAAAACGTCTGGGATTTTTCTGAGGTGAACTGGGTCCAGCTGTTCGTCAATTATCCTGGCTACGCCGACACGTCAAGAAAATACCCCCTACATCGTCGTCAACTCACAACATAGAAGATGCCAGACCATATTCCAAGATGCTATGAGTGACGGTGTAGCTGTTCTCCCCTGATTGTGACGTGTATAAATAAGGTGTCGTCATCTAGTGGGACAGAAGAGAAGCTACGGTACCAACATCACCACGAAGCTCCACTGTCTCATCTGGTGCGACACCCAATAATCTCGGGGCCTCGCAAGAGTCACGGGCTACTGACAGCCTACAGCCCCGAGGTTGAGGTATAGAAAAAAAAAAAAAAAAAAATGGGCCTACTCCACTGTTCAACACTTGCTGCCCCGGGGCCTGCCGCTTGATATACTTTGTGGACACCTGCTGAGCCATACCATGTTGGGGAGGAACTTCTGGTACGCCACCCTCCTTTTGGTGGATTTAAATAGTTTATAAGGAAATTATTCGTCTGTATTCTCGTGTTTCGCTTTGTTAGGTTTACTTGAGTGTGTGTATGTGTGTGTGTGTGTGGGTGTGTGTGTTTGTGTGGGTGCATGTGTATGTGTGTGTGTGTCCGTGGCCATTATATCTTCAAGTATCTTGTCAACCCTTATGTTTTGTAGCCCATCAATTGTTTGACGCCATTGCGCAAAAAAAAAAAAAAAAAAAAAAAAATATATATATATATATATATATATATATATATATATATATATATATATATATATATATATATATATATATATATATATATATATATATATATATATATATATATGTATGTGTATGTGTATGTGTATGTGTATGTGTATGTATGTATGTATGTATGTATATATATATATATATATATATATATATATATATATATATATATATATATATATATATATATATATATATATATATATATATATATATATATATATATACTGTACTTACAGTCGGCCTCAGGAAATCGTAAACACGGCATCGGTACTCAAATCATACATACATACATACAGTACATACATATTACATACAGTTGCCAAAATATGAATTGCAACAAATCTTGATGAAACATTAATTGTATTATCTTCCACAACTATTTGTAGGGACCATAAGTATGTAAATACAAAAGGAAATGTATGTTCCCTTTTCCATTACATACTTATGATCCCTATAAATAACTTTGGACATTAATATACGTAACATTCCATCCAAAATTTTCGCAATTCTGAACACAGCGTAGGCATTGTTCTTCTGATTGATTCACGTATTAGCAAATAACATTACTAGAAAAATTTGGTGCTAAGATTAATATTAGTGTACTAAATATTGCAGTTGTGACGAGCCCTTGATGTCACAGTGGTGTTTACGTATTCCTGAGGTCGACAAAAACAGTACGTGGTCGCGAATTTACAAGCTCAAGTGTACCAGTACTACGCCATCGTCAATACCAACAAAGTTTCTGAATCATTCCATCAACCACTTATAAGCAAGAGGCCACCACCATTTTTGCTAAGCTAGAAAATAATGTTTCCTGGCACTACTTTGGAGGAATCAAGACGCTCTTATGAAAAAAAAAAAAAGTATACTGTCCCCTTAATTATATTTTTATGCTGACCTTTCCATCTCTGAAAAATTTGTAATTGAACTTATTGTAATTAAAAATTATATCTGTAAACGAACTCAGGAAAGAAAGCTAAAGATAAAAATGAAAATTATTATCTGTAATATCTCTCTACATTATAAAGGTGAAAGGGGCAGTACAGTTTTGTTGGTATATCTGAAGCAACTAATACCTCGAAACTCTTCCAAGCAACAGGCCAGCCACCATTATAATTGTTAATTTGGTCCTGTTTCCTGGCATATTATGAAGGAGGCAAGGCCCTCTAAAATACCAAAAGTGTATTAGCCCATTAATCAGAGGGGAGGTGGCCGAGTGGTTAGTATTCTGGACTCGTAACCTGGAGGTCGGGAGTTCGATCCTCTCAGGTGAGGGCCTGAAAATATTTACTCTTCCGATTTGAGTTTGAGGCACTAAATATAAGGTCACCGAACATCGTAAAACACCCTCGCTGGTACCATAACAGCTGCAGTACTGTGGCTGGGTACCAGTTCGGAAGTCGTGACGTGTGTGTGTGTGAGTAGCAGTTGACCTGGGCCACGGTAACGGGCTTGATGAAGCCTATGTCCAGTGTCGAAAGATAAAAAAAAAAAAAAAAAAATCAAGGTATCAGTAGCCCTTCAATTAACCACCAAGGAAATTCTTTTGTTGGTGAAATAGAAGGTCTTTGATTCCTCGAAACTATGCCAAGAGACAGATCCCCTATTAAGAACCATTGAAGGCGTCTGTGTTCTGGCATAGTTAGGAGAAATCATAGACCTTCCTATTCACCAACAATAGAATCTGCCCTTAAGGACCCTGTGTTCGTGTATGAAGAAAATTGAAGGCTTCTAATTCCTCTTGAACATACCACGAAAAAAAGCTCCTTCCATAAACGTGTGTGTGTCGAATCGTGGCAATATTTAATTAAGGGAGTAATTCGCTTTAGTTACAATGGAGTGCTTTGATTCCTCCAAAGTATGCCAGGAAACAGGACCAGAGGAGCAAAAATAATGGTGTTCTGTTGTTGCTTGGAATAGTTTGGGGGAATTCAGTTGCTCCAGAATTACCAACACAAAATTTCCCCTTAAAGGACTCATTTACCTTCAATATTCTTACTACATTAAAAGGTCCCTCAATGAATGACAACTTAAGGGGGTGTGGGAGTAGGGGGACAGGCTTGGGGTGGGGGGTGGGGGTGCGGGAATAGGGGGACAGGCTTGGGGTTGGGAGGTGGGGGTGCGGGAATAGGGGGACTGGCTTGGGGGGGGGGTAGAAAGCCTGTCCCGTATTCCCGCACCCTCCTAACCCCCCCCTCCCACCCCCACAAGCCTATCCCCCTACTCCCGCAGCCCCCCAAACCCACCCGACTCCTCCCATAAACCCCCACACCCCCCTAAACCCCCTCCCACTCAAGTGTGTCCCCTTATTCCCGCACCTCCTTGACAATAACATCTGGTTGATTCGTGTAGCATCATCTCACCTGGTCAATTCGTGTTTGACGGTGAGGTCAGGTCGTGGTGCGGCGTGGAGGGCAGCAGCGGAGGCCACACGGAGGTCAGGCGGGCCCAGGAGGCGGGGGTCACCACGTGTCACCAGGTCAGGCGAGGTCATGTAACTGCACGCCGTGTAATGACCCACCAAGGGAAAGTCCATGTCCAACCTGAATATTACCAGGAGAACACACATATAGGTGGCCTGTTGCTTGGAATTGTATGGAGGAATTATTATCGATAAATATTGAAAGAATTGCCGTTATGGCGTACGGGTTTTCTACCTTCATTGCCCACTTATTTAGACAGACCATTCTAAGACTATTTTCTACCTTCATTACCCACTTATTTAGACCATTCTAAGACTATTTTCTACCTCCATTTGCCCACTTATTCAGACCATTCTAAGGCTATTTTTTACCTTCATTATCCACTTCTTCAGACCATTCTAAGACTATTTTCTACCTTCATTACCCACTTATTTAGACCATTCTAAGACTATTTTCTACCTTCATTACCCACTTATTCAGACCATTCTAAGACTATTTTCTACCTTCATTACCCACTTATTTAGACCATTCTAAGACTATTTTCTACCTTCATTACCCACTTATTCAGACCATTCTAAAACTATTTTCTACCTTCATTACCCACTTATTTAGACCATTCTAAAACTATTTTCTACCTTCATTACCCACTTATTTAGACCATTCTAAGACTATTTTCTACCTTCATTACCCACCTATTTACACAATTCTAAGACTATTTTCTACCTTCATTACTCACTTATTTAGACCATTCTAAAACTATTTTCTACCTTCATTACCCACTTATTCAGACCATTCTAAGACTATTTTCTACATTCATTACCCAGTTATTTCGACAATTCTAAGACTATTTTCTACCTTCATTACTCACTTATTTAGACCATTCTAAAACTATTTTCTTCTATGGCATTTCCTCCGCAATTGCCCCATTTCCAAGATAGGGCATATTCAAATGAAATTTGAAATTACCTGACCTTACCTAACCTAACCTAGACCACAGCAGACTACTTGGACCTAACCTGGGCTAACTACCGGGACATAACCTCGGCAAATTACCGGGAAATAACCGTGGTAAAGTACAGAAAATGACCAGGGCAAAATACTGGGACCTAACCGGATCTGGCAACACTGCTACGAAACGGCAATTCTTTCAATAAATACCTTATTTTCTTCAGATTTGCCAACACCGTACTTCCATACTATATAATTATCAAGAGTTCCTTTTGAGGGTATAATGGTGAGTTACTGATTCCTCCATGATTATTAATGGGGAAGTTTTGTGTTGGTAAATCTGGAGCAAATGAATCCTCCAAACTATTCCAAGCAACAACAGAATACCATTATTTTTGCTCTTCTGGTCCTGTTTCCTGGCATACTCTGGAGGAATCAAGGATCTCCAATGTAACAAAAAAGAATTACCACCTTAATGAAACATAAAGGTCGTCTGTTTCATGGCAACAAGAGAATATCCCAAGTTTTGGTAATTTTATTTTCTGTTTAAAAAAAATGGATTATAGATGAGGATTAAAGATGAGGATTGAATATGAGGATTAAAAGATGAGGACGAAAGATGGGGATTAACAGATGAGGATTATAGATTAGGGTTAAAGATGTGGATTAAAAATTAGTATTAAAAGATTAGGATTAAAGATTAGGATTAGAGATGAGGATTAAAAGATAAGGATTAAAAAGTGAGGTTTAAGATGAGGATTAAAAATGAAGATTAAAGATTAGAGTTAAAGATGATGATTAAAAATGATGATTAATGGTTAGAATTAAAGGTTAGTATTCAAGATTAGGATTAAAGATTAGGGTTAAAAGAAGTGGATTAAAAATGAGGACAAAAATAAAGATTAAAAAATGAGGATTAATAAAAGGATGAGATGTCACTTAGACTGGTGGCATTAAACTTTATCTTCGACGAAAACAATCTTCGTCGCTATATTCACATTGAAAAAACAAATGAAATGGGAGCTGAGTAACGGAGATAGTTTTCGTCGAATATAACGTTCAATACTACAGTACCAGCCATTGCGGTGGCGGTGGCGGTGGTTGTTGTTGTTGTTGTTTTTTATTATTTTATTTTATTTTATTTTTATTATTATTATTATTATTATTATTTTTTTTTTTATTATTATTATCAGTATCATTATCATTATCATTATTATTATTATTATGGTGAAGACAATGGGATACACAAAGCTTTTTACTTCGTCGTATATTTTCTTTGTACGCATAATTAATTAATCAATGTGGTGTCGGAAGAAAACTACACAATATAGAGAATATATAATTATTATTAACTTCATATTTGTCAAGCCTTTGGCAACACTGTATGGTGAAATGATTATGAAATAGAAGAATTGAATGATTGATTGATTGATTGATATATATTAGGCGCCATAACAGCGAGGTCATATAGCGCCAGAAAAAGGTGATAGAGATTTGTGACAGAAAGCAGGAAGGTATTAGAAAGAAAAGAGGGACAATTGAATGAAATACAAGAATGAAATATAAGAATGAAATAGACGACTGAATATTTCTTGACCTGAATTGCCACGTGTCAAGAAGACCCTGTAGGTAGGTAGGTAGGGTGAGGGAGAAGGTGATAGAGAGGAGAGACAGCATACACATAGCAAATGGATTGAAAAGAAAAGAAGATTTAGGGGTTTATGCCTATCGACTCATGGTGTTGGTTATTAAGGCAGTCAGTCTTGTTACATCAACATATATTCCCCCAGCCTACAAGGTTGCTATCCTTGTTTTTACAGCAGGGTACCTACTTACTGCTAGATGAACAGGAACATAGGGGGCTGGGAAAATTGTCCAACAATTCTATTGACCCGGGAATCGAACCCGGGACCTCTCGCGCATAAAGCCCTAAATCATCTTCTTATTGAGCATCACACGTGAAGCACACAACCAACATCTCGTAGCTTCACTCAATAATCTCGTGGCCTCACAAGAGTCACAGGATACTGAGAGACCACAGTCCTGAGGTCGAGCTGTACACTCGCAATCCAAAATATGTCTCCGGATTTGCTTCGAATAGCCTGATCGAATATTAAGTGAGCTCAAGTAAATATGAAACAGAATAAGCGTTGTAATTGGTTCACTAGTATATAAAATTATTCGAAACTTCAACAAGACGTGGATACAAATTTTGGATTGCGAGTGTACACTGTATAGCCTACTTATATATTATTAAATATTGGGGAGGCAGAGACCAGTGACAAGTGATGATAACGCAGATATTTCCCAACCACAAGAGGGGATATTGTCACTGGCCTCTTCATGCTTCCTCAAAGTTTACAAAGAGAGGCACGAAATATCCACAATTATGTGTTCAAAATCTTTTAAAACCTTATAAAAGGTGAAGGTAGAGACGTTGGTGCATATACTGTACAATCAACGGCAAAAGTCCTGTCGCCTCACTTCTATCTTAGTAAATATCTTGGTAATATAGAACAACACGTGTATGATTTTGCAGCACCTCATAATAATAATAACTGAGGGGGTTGAGTTGACGTAAGGTGTTGTATGATAATATTTTGATATGATACTGATTTATTTGCACGATGGAAGGAAAGTGTCGGTGGTTATTTGATTGTGGCTGTACCTACAACTTTGTCAGGTGATCAGGGAGGAAGTGAACGACTCTCACTCTTACATCATATTACATGTGATCTGATATACTGTAATATATGGCCTGGTTTGCCACTCGCACCGTCGGAAGGCAACTCTGTTACGTATTTTGTAATTTACACAATATCAAACAATAACTAACTGACATATGAGAGATACATATATTTATAATAGCCATTGAAGAAGTTGTGGCAAATGTGTAGAGATGAAATTTCTCGCGCGGTTCTCGCCCGATCTGACTTCACAACTGAGTTTGACTATAGTTTATGAAAAACGTAAATAATTAATTGATGAAGTAACTAAATGAGTAATTAATTAAACACATTAATAAAAAGAAGATTTAGGGCTTTATGCCTATCGACTCATGGTGTTGGTCATTAAGGCAGTCAGTGTTGTTACATCAACACATCTTCCCCCAGTCTACAAGGTTACTATCCTTGTTTTTACAGCCGGGTACCTACTTACTGCTAGGTGAACAGGGACATAGGGTTCTGGGAAAATTGTCCAAAAATTCCACTGATCTGGGGATCGAACCCGGGATCTCTCACTCGCTCTGGTAACCATTACACCATCACCAA
Source organism: Petrolisthes cinctipes (assembly GCA_033782935.1). Taxonomy (NCBI): domain Eukaryota; kingdom Metazoa; phylum Arthropoda; class Malacostraca; order Decapoda; family Porcellanidae; genus Petrolisthes; species Petrolisthes cinctipes. Next base: position 268,889 of record JAWQEG010002187.1, on the reverse strand, counting down.
CCCCACATTAATAATAATGTACTAAATGAGTAATTAATTTAACACATTAATAATAATAATGTACACTCGTAATCCAAAATATGTATCCAGGCTTGATTCAAATAGCCTAATTGAGTAGTAAACGAGCTCTAGCAAATATAAAACAGGATAAGCGTTGTAATTGGTTCACTAGTATGTCAAATGATTCAAAACACTTCAACAAGACCTGGATACAAATTTTGGATTGCGAGTGTACTAATACACTTATAAATTGGAGCTGCTTACCTGATGCATAGATGTTCAAGGCAAGCGGTCTTTCACCTCCATATTTCTCTGGTCCAATACCTCACAGTTCCACCTCACCTCTTCACAGTCCAACCTCACCCTGCCACCTCACCCTTTCACAGTCCAACCTCACTCTGCCACCTCATCCTTTCACAGTCCAACCTCACTCTACCACCTCTCTCCTTCAGTCCAACCTCACTCTACCACCCCACCTCACCTCACAGTCCAACCTCACTCTACCACCTCACCTCACCTCACAGTTCCACCTCACCCTTTCACAGTCCCACCTCACCCTTTCACAGTCCAACCTCACTCTGCCACCTCATCCTTTCACAGTCCAACCTCACAGTTCCACCTCACCTCTTCACAGTCCAACCTCACTCTACCACCCCACCTCACCTCACAGTCCAACCTCACTCTACCACCTCACCTCAACTCACAGTTCCACCTCACCTCACAGTTCAACCTCACCCTTTCACAGTCCCACCTCACTTTTTCACAGTTTTTTTTTTGTTTATACTTTTCAATAAAATTTACTTCAATTTCAATTTTCTATTTATATCTTTTTCCAGCTCTAATAATATCCTCGTGTATTTAGTTTGCTATATTTACTTTATCATTTATTTATATTTTAGTTTGTGTTACTCAGTTTTCAATTAATTCGTTGTTCTATTCGGATCTTCTATTATTTCGAGTATACAATCTTTTTCGTATATGTTCACATATGTTTCATCACTCTTGTTAACTGTGTTTCTTATTATCATTTAAAGTTAAATAATTGTATATTATCTTTTATTATGTATGCATATTAGTAATTTCCGTTTGTTTCGAGTTTACATATTTTTCATCACTTTTGTTAATTCTGTCTCTCATTTTCATTTTAGGTTATTCATCTCGTAGTTCCTCGTAGTCGTGAATATCTTTCCGTTTTAGACCTGTACCATAGAATCACATTATTTTATAATTACAAAAATTTCCACCTGTTTCCATGAAGTATATTCGTTCGTTCGAACTCATTTGATATTAATTTTTCTCATTTTATCATCTAATTTTGTCTTGCTTATTTTTTGTATGCATATTCGTTCTACTTCACATGATATTTCTTTTCCTCATTAAGTTATTTCTTGTTTATGTATATTCGTTCGTTTTACTTCCTTCACACAATGTATAATTTCTTCATAATATTCAAGATATCTATTTCCTTCTCTGTGATGTATATTCGTTAATTTTATATTTCTTTCCTGCTTGCTGTCACACCTCTCTATCACTGGCGCTATATGACCTTCCTGTTGCGGCGCCTAATATCAATCAATCAATCGTTCCTATTATATTTCATATGATATCTATTATTATCGTCATTATTTTCAAGTTATATCTTCCTTCTTTTTAATGTACATTAATTCGTATTACTTCACAATCATAATGTTTCTGTTTCTCATCACCATCATTTTATATATATATATATATATATATATATATATATATTTTTTTTTTTTTGTATACTCGTTGGCTTTACTTCAAAATTTTCTTATTGTCACTAGTTATTATCAAGTTATTTCTTTCTTTCTTCTTTATTATGTATATTCGTTCATTTTACTTCAAATCACCTTCTTCTGGCGCAATATGACCTGTGTCATGTGAAACCATCAAGGAACACTCGCACAACGGCTTAAACACCTAGACGGTGATTTAAGGCTTTGTCTAATCTGGACTTGAACTGATCCACAGAGTTGCTGTTGACTACATCAGCAGGAAGCGCGTTCCAAGTACCGCAGATGCTGTATGTAAAGAATTTACCACACAGATCACGGTTGTATCGCTTCAGTTCAAGTTTGTAGCCATGATTCCTGGTTGTGCCCTCACTGAGTTGGAAAATGTCCCTGTAGTCTACATTGTCAAAGCCTCGTAGTATTTTAAACACTTCGATAAGCTGACCACGCAGTCTCCGGGTTTCCAAAGAGAACAGGTCGAGTTCTACCAACCGATCTTTATAGCTCTTGTGTCTAAGAGAGGGTATAAGTTTGGTTGCCCTGGCTTGCACTCGTTCCAATCTTGCGATATCCTTTCGGTAAGAAGGACTCCAAAACTGGACTGCATACTCCAGGTGCGGTCGGACAAGGGAATTGTACAGACAAAGTACTATCTCCTTGTTCCGGTATCCAAACTGTCGCTTTATGTACCCTAACATCCTTTGGGCTTTCTTCTCAGCCTCAATACACTGCTTTGAGAACTTGAGGTCGCTGGTGATAGTTACACCCAAGTCTTTCTCAGTATCAGTGCTTATGAGAGCATTGCCCTTAAGGTTATACTCTGTTCGGGGGTTTCTGTGGCCTATATGCATAACTTTGCATTTGTTCACGTCAAATGGCATTTGCCACGTGTCAGACCACTCCCCGATCTTCCTAAGATCTTCTTGTAAGCGGGTAGTATTTCCTTCTTTCGCGACATTCATACCAAGCTTAGTATCATCGGCGAATTTGGAGATCTTGGCAACCATGTCACCATCCACGTCATTAACATAGATGATAAACAAAAGTGGTCCCAGAACAGAACCTTGGGGAACACCGCTAGTAACGGGCACCCACTCTGAAGCCTGTCCATTCACTACCACCCGCTGCCGTCTGTCACTTAGCCAGTTCTCTATCCAATTTGCCACATTTCCGTCTATGCCCAGTGCACGCACTTTCCGAAGGAGGCGGCGGTTGGGGTACCTTATCAAAGGCTTTCTGAAAGTCTAAGTAGACAACATCGACCGCTTTATCCTGATCATGCTCACTGAAAACAAAATGGAAGAATTCCACCAGATTTGTGAGGCATGACCGGTGCTGCCGGAACCCATGCTGGGAACCCCTCAGTAGCAAATTTGATTCTAAGTGTGCTGTTATTTTGTCCACCATGATCCTCTCCATGAGTTTACAGACTATCGAGGTTAAACTGATGGGTCTGTAGTTTGACGGTTGGCTAGCATCTCCCTTCTTGAAGATAGGAGTCACCTCTGCCTCACGCCAGTCTCTAGGAACGCATCCAGTCTGGATTACCCTGTTGAAGACCATGCACAGGTGCTGTGATACTTCACCATGCACTTCTCTCAACACTCTAGGTAAGAACCTATCCGGACCGGGGGACTTGTTTGCTTTTAATTCGATTATTTTTCTCTCGATTTCTTCTTGGGTGAAGACCATTGACTCCAACTTCTCACTGAAGGAGTCCAAAGGTTCGGGAATGGGACCACTCTCCTCAGAGAACACTGAAGAGAAGTACTCATTTAAGAGGTTAGCATTTTCTGCATCAGAGTGCATCAATGCTCCTTCCTCATTTACCAAGGGACCGATCCTGCGTCAGATTGGTTTACTGCCATTCACATAACTGAAAAACTCCTTGGGGTTCTCTTTGCAGAGTCTAGCCACATGGACCTCCTCAGCACGCTTAGCAGCCCTTATTTTGGACTTCACGTTTCGATTCAGTCTTCTATGATCGTCAAAGTCCCCAGATGCCTTCGCTCGACGATACGCAGTTCTCCTCTCCCTTAGTAGGTTACGGATTTCCCGATTAAACCACTTCGGTTGAATGAACTTCTGACCTGTTCCCTTCAGAGGAATAAAGCGTGACTGAAGTTCCATGAAGGAAGACAAGAATGACCTCCACAGATCATCAGCACTCTCTCCCTCCTCTAGTTCCATTTCAGCAACGCCTTCACGAAGACCTGCAAAGTTCGCTCTGCCCATGTCTAATTTTCTATGCACCGGGGTCACGGTCTCCATATTAGGGACCTTAACTGAAAATCTTATAAGCTTGTGGTCGCTTCCGCCTATTTCTTCGTTTACAGAGAGGTCTTGAATGATGTCATCCTCGGAGGTGAGGACCAAGTCGAGTATGTTAGCACGTCTTGTTGGCTCCCTTACCCATTGAGTGAGGAATTCATCATTTACAAACTCCAAGAGTGGTGTGTTCTCGGCAGAGGGCTCTCTGGTTTCCCAGTCAACATGTGTGTTGAAGTCCCCCATAAGGATGCACACCCTGCCGTCCACTAGTTCACCCAGCAACTGGTATAGGTCCCTGTCCATCTCATTGAGTTGTCCAGGGGGTCTATAAAGCAGCAGGGTTCTGTATTTTGCAGTGCCTATTTCTAGGTCAACTCCAAGGAGCTCGTGGTTCGATGTGATGTTGCAGGTCATCGATTTGATAGAGTTCTTTACATACAACAGCACACCACCACCCCCTCTGTCCTTTCTATCTTTGTGGAAGAGTTGGTAGCCTGAAATCACGAATTCCCCTTTAAGATCTCTGTCTGAGGTTCTCAACCATGACTCCGTTATGGCCACCATCTCGGGTTCCTCTGTCGCAACGAGGGCCCGCAGTTCCAAAAACTTGTTTCGGATGGACCTGGCGTTGAACAATAGAACCTTCAGGGAACCCCCAACTGCAAGGCTCCCTATACTCTTCCGTTTCCCGGTTTGGTCATTGTCTTGGTAGTGCTGGGGATATCCTTCTTCAGGATCTCAGCGAATGTCTTCTCTGGGGTCACTCTAGCATAGCGACGAGGGCTCTCCTCCACGCTCGGTCGAGTGCTCCTGAGACATCGTCGGACGGTGTCTTCCATTAATTTGGAAAGCACTTCTTTCCCCTTTGGTGAGAGATGTGTGCCATCCCTCTGGTAGAGGTCGTCTCTACCAAAGAGTGAGGTGTAGGGGTCCACAAAGAACACCCCCTCGACAGTACACAAATCAGCCAGACGCTGATTTACTGCAATGTTCTTTGACAGAGCAGTCCCTAAAGGGCCTCTCCTTGGGAGCATGCCAACAACTACCCTTCTGCGGGTTTTTAACCCACAGTCATCTACTGCACCGAGCACATCCGAGAGGACTCCTTCGGTCATGCCTACTCTACCATTTCTCAGGTAGATGTCATTACCACTCACCATGAGTGCAATGACAGCAGATCTGGACGTTTGGATCCTCTCAGCTTCCTTTCGGAGGTCAGCATTGCCACAACCTGGCAAACAATTCACCTTCACAGAAGTGTGAAGGCGATCTGCCATTAGGGGTTGCAGCCCTCGTGCCTGGGAATCACCTACAATGTGTATATCCACAGGCCTCTCCTTGGTCGGAGCACAAGATGCCTTGTGAGGAACCCGAGAGTGTTTTGAATTCCTGCCGGGCTCGTCACTTCCTCCAGGTTGCTTCTTCTTCGTCTTCTTTTCCTTCTTCGTTTTCTTTTCCTTCTTATTTGATTCCTCACTTTCCTCTAATCCCTCCTCAACTGTCTTCTTGGGTTTTTCTCCCTTCTCCATATTCCCCTCCTCTTTTCCATCACACTTTTCTGCAGTCTCGTTTCCTTCTGCAGTCTCTTTTCCCTCTTCATTGTTGTTGTTCTTCTTCTTGTTGTTCTTCTTGTTCTTCTTCTTCTTGTTTTTCTTCTTGTTCTTTACCGCCGTGGTGGAGCTCTCCAGTGAAGAAGCTCCTTGGACTGCCTTGTCTCTCACATGGCAGTCACACCTCTGTGAGTCCATTCGGAGAACTTCCTCCTTTAGGGAGTTGTTGTTCTCCTTCGTGAGCAGTGAGATGTGCTTCATCAACCTCTCCTCGAGTTTGCAAAAGTCGCAGACACTCGAGGAGTCTAGGTCGCTCGCACTCCTCCCGCTGAAGTCCTCACACCAGCGGTACACCTTGCATGTAGTACATGTAAATTTTCTTGCTGATGGACCAGTCATCTCGCTCTAATTCAATTTAGGACCAATAATACAAAAGAAAGGGTAATGTGATTTGGTCTCACATAAGTCTCATCCGCCTACTTCCAGAAGGTTTTCGGTCGTTCGGCCAACAGAAACCCTTATGAGCCAAGCACACCAACCCTAAGGTCTCCCCTGGGCCGGACGGCCCCAATCGTGCCGCAGCTCCCAACTGAGCAGCACAAGAGTCCTAAGTAAATGGGACTCTGATTTTTCGACAGGGGTGCTTGAAGTGTAACCGTCGTCCTACTAATCCCTACTAATCCTCCATCCGCGGCCAAACTTAAAGCAAATAGTAAAACTAAATGTCCACGACTTAATCCGAGATCTTTTACTGGTCTGGCAGCCAGCGAGGCACGAAAGCTCTCTCACCAAAGAGCAGTCGAGCCTTTAGGCACCTAAGAACGGTCACAGGGAGCTGGTCAGGCTTATTAATCTAAGAGAATACCTACGGGGGTCCTGAGGCATCTCCATTACTCGTACCCCACACGCCTGAGATCCCTTCAATCTCAGCCCTTTCGAAACCTGTGAGCGTTAAAAGGCGTTGTTTTAGGAGGTTCCAAAGCCTCCCTTCTCACATGGCATAAGGTAGCTGGTGAGGACCTTAACAATAAAAACTTATATCGAAAGTGATGAAGATTTTTTTTTTTTTTTTTTTTTTTTTTTGGACAGTTGAAGAGCAGTTGTGAAACTTAATATTAACATGAAGATTTGACAACTCTTAGTCAGGATCCTAATAACGCTACCTTTCTGGCACGGGTAACCCAACTGGACTAAATGTCCCCCAGCATAGCTAGCAAAATTCAAACAGATCACACAAGCTCTCTCACCGACGGCAAGGTGGTTGTCTCGAGAGAATTGTCAGAATGTTTCACGAGGGAAATCCGCGATACTTTTTTGATCGAGTGTACATGAACCCATTCAGCACCCGTCCATCTACCTTAGTAAGCGTACCCGCAGTTCCACACATTTTCTGACGGAACACTGCCAGAGTGCCGGGCGAATGACTGTCTGCAGTGATTGTCGGTCAGGCCACAAACGGTCAGTATGAATACATAGTCGCTAAATGGCACCGAGCTGGCGGCCTGCCTGCCGGAACCAAAACGGGTCGTGTGAATCGGCCTTTAACCGGCGGCGGGGGTAGGCTAGAGTCGGGGTTGGTGACGCATTCGCTCTGCTCCTCCCTCGTCTGCTGCCTCGTTTCTTGGTGGTGGTGGTGGTGGTGGTGGTGGTGGTTGTAGATCAGGAGAAATGGTTATTGGTGGTAAACCATTCCTCCTGAAGATGTTCTGGAGGAGGTCGGAAAGATGACCCAGCACTTCTTCAGCTAAGGCAACAGTAGTCTTGGTGCAGACGGTGACGATGTCTGCCTACTGCTGCCGTCGCTGAGGTGGTTGGGAGTCTGCCATCTTTCTTACGCGGGCGTGGAGTGAGCCGAGGACTTTTCCACCATCAAGTCCGGCTACGTGGGTAGCCTCCACGCCCTTCCTCCACGGTGAAGGACACCTTCTCCCCATCCCTCAATAATGGTGGTGAGGTCATGGCGGCAAAGAGAATGATGCCCTTCCTGTGGATAAAGTAGTCGTGGTTGTCTACAACTGGTCAAGGGCTGATTCACACGACACCGTCACGTCACATCACATCACGTCACCGTCCCGTCAACCGTACATGTATCACGTCACGTCACCTTTTCGTCAAAAGCTTCGTGCAATTCTCACTCATCCTTCAAACATAATGGCATCACATAGGCTTGGGTTGAAAAAGCTGATAATAATTGTACTGTTAGATGAAGAGGAGCAATTATACTAAATAAAGAAGAGGATATAGATACATAAATCCCTTAGGAAATACTGTACAAGTACAGTCGTGGTCAAATATAATCATCCATATAGAGGTAACTGACATAAGAATTTGACAGCTTCCCTCTGTTAATTAGCTGATAAACTTTCCAATAAATAGGTTAAGTACCATCTTTTAATTTAAAACAAGCAGCTACTTAAAACAATAACATCATATGTGAACATGAAAACATTAGACAGTAAGTTGTTTGAGATACCCATGATTATTATTGACCACGACTGTACAATGTGAATATTGGACACTGTACAAAGAACTGGAAGACGAGCACAAATTTTTCCAGTACTTCAGAATATCAAGATTCATATTTAACTATCTATTAAAAAAAAGATAGAAAAAGACATTGTCAAGAAAAACATTATTTTCATAGAGGCAATTAAATAAAAAGAAATACTCATTGTATGCTTAAGGTCAGTACCAACACAACACGACACCGTGCACGTCACGTCAAAATATTCTTGGTGAGAATCCGTGCCGTGACGTGACGGTGCCGTGATGTGACGTGACGGTGTTGTGTGAACATCACTGTTTGTTTACTCAGAAGAAATTTTGACGTGACGTGACGTGACGGTGTAGTGTGAATCAACCCTAAGTTGTTAATACACTTTTGATTCATCAGAGTGCCTCCATTCCTCCAATTATATGATATGACACAGGACCTGATGAACTAATGGTGTCCTGTTGCTTGGAATGGTTTGGAGGAATCAGTTGCTCCAGATTTGCCAACACTGTGCTACCCCATTTATTAAGATAAGGAACTACACAGTGTTTTTATATTGTCGTAGGCAATTGAAACTTTAATGCAATTTATTGGTTACAAATCCTGGAGTAATACAGCACTTGTGTAGGTGAAATACCACGGTTTAGTTCTTAACTCTAACCTTGTATTGGTGCACGGATAAAGCCCCAGTGGACAAAACACCAGCGGACAGAACCCCAATGGACAGAAACGCATTAGACAAAACACCAGCGGACAGAACCCCAATGGACAAAACCCCAGTAGACAAAACCCCAGTAGACAAAACACCAATTGACAAAACCCCAGTAGACAGAACCCCAGTTGACAGAACCCAATAGACAAAAAAACAATAGACAAAACCCCAGTGGACAAAACCTCAGTCAAGTATAAAACAAAAATATGGTTGCAAACACATGAGTCTATTTGTTATGTAAATAAAAATATACAAATCACATAATTATGAAATATAAAGTAAATAACACACATGATAAAAATATCATGATAAGTTACTAGTCTGTTTAATTAAGGTGGTAATTCTTTTTTGGTACATTGAAGTACCTTGATTCCTCCAGAGTATGCCAGGAAACAGGACCAGAAGAGTAAAAATAATGGTGTTCTGTTGCTTGGAATTGATTAGAGGATTCAGTAGCTCCAGATTTACCAACACAAAGATTTCCCCTTAAGGGATTAGTGTAGTATTGATTAATCAAATTATTCCTCTCAACTCTTCCACCCGCATATAGGGAGTATTGCCTGCAGTGATGTGAGCAATACTTTAAGGGTTTTGGCGCCCCTTCGGCCCAAGCCACTCCTTTTCAGTTTTTCAACTGTCCCTCTTTTCATTTTATTTCCTTCCTGCTTGCTGTCACACCTCTCTATCATCTTTTTTGGCGCTATATGACCTCGCTGTTGCGTGGCCTAATATCAGTCACTCAATCAATCAATCTCAACTTTTCCAGGCAATATATAGGGCACCATTTGTTTTGCTAATCTGGTCCTATTTCCTGGCAAACTATGGAAAAATCAAGGCGCTCTGATGAATCAAAAGTCTACAATCATCTTAAAGGGAATACATGAAACAATTGATAGCAAGAACTCTTCCACACTCTTTGACCCTGATTGACGGCCAGAACACAAGTTTACAAGACATTCATTGAGAGGCTTCTATGCTTTGTGGCATTGTTTAAGAGGTCGTTCCCCAATCTGGTCCTGTGTGTGTGTGTTGTTTTTTTTCGACCCTGGAGATTGGGTTTACGAAGCCAAGATCAACTCCTATTCACACACACACACACACACACACGTCACGACTTGAGAATTGAAACCAGGTCACAGAGAGATTGCATTGCAGTGGCAGCGAGCACCGCATTCTGTTGCAAGGTTGTAATCACAGTTCAGATACTTGGGTGGAGGTGACCATTGAATGTGCGAAATTAATTATTTCACCCTGCACATCCTATATTATTATTATTATTATTATTTTTTTTTTTTTTTTTTTTTTTTTTTTTTTTTTAATACCTTAATTTCGGGACTTTAGGCCGACAGTAGCTTATATGACTTTTGCGAGGCCCTGAGACTTTTCCGTGAAGCTACGAGGTGTTGTGTGCCGCCACATATGTTGTTGGTGCAGTCTCCTCCAGTCTTTTTTTTTTTTTTTTAATGTTCCGACACTGGACAGGTCAACTGCAGTTGTTGTTGTTGTTCTTGTTGATGTTCTCCCCGTGCAGAATGGCCTCCTGCCCCACAGACCCCTGGTACACTCTGGTCACAGTGAAAAATCAAATTGAAATAAAGGAGGGGCTGCATGGCCCTATATGCATGGGCTACCGAAGCACATCCCAGGGAAATGGGACCACAGCTTACTCCTCCAGTTGTAGTACTGTACTTTCAAATACATTCCATACTGTGGAGGGGGGGTGGAATTTTATGGAAGCACGGGGACTCTGGTTAGCGAGGTGAGGGGTGGAACAATATACCGTAGGCTGTTCTTGGGGTTTGTGTGTACTGTTGTAGGGTGATGTAGTGATTTCTCAACAGGATTAACTCATGATGGGATCAATTCATAGGTACAGCCACAATCAAATAACCACCGACACTTTCCTTCCATCGTGCAAATAAATCAGTATCATATCAAAATATAAGCATAGTACAACACTCAACCCCCTCAATTATTTTTATGAGGTGCTGCAAAATCATACACGTGTTGTTCTTTATTACCAAGATATTTACTACGATGGAAGGAAAGTGTCGGTGGTTATTTGATTGTGGCTGTACAGTACAGTTCTCGACACATAAAACAGGAACACTTCAAACGGGCCACTTATCAAGCACAGACTAGGACGTGGCTCTACACACACACACACACACACACACACACACACACACAAACAACGTCTCATCCTACCTTATGCTCACTGAGGGACCCCGCTTCAGGTGCGTCTGTTAATTTGTCCGCAACTGTACCTTCACAGTTAGTAACACTGTCAAAGATTTTTTTAAGTTAATAGATTTGTATATGAAGGGAGTAGAACTGAGTTGATAAATCCAGAGAGAGTGAATCATTCAAACTCTTCCAAGGACCAACAGAACATCATTATTTTTGTTCATTTGGTCCTACTTCCTGACATACTTTGGAGAAATCAAGGCCCTTAAATGTACGGTCACGAGCACTAATAAGTAATACAGCTTTGGTTGAAGCTTTGAACAGTCCAATTCACCAATGAAGTCATTCCAATGGAGATCTTATGTGCATTTTTTTACTGTCTCTATAGGTATTCGAAGCACACCTGGATACTTATTAGTGCTCATGACTGTACCAAAAGTAGGCTATGCAATATTATCCACCAAATGGAGGCTATATAAACAAACACAGTGGTGCCACATTTCATCAAAGGTATCCACCATTAGGACTCTATATAAACAAACACAGTGGTGCCACATTTCATCAAAGGTATCCACCATTAGGACTCTATATAAACAAACACAGTGGTGCCACATTTCATCAAAGGTATCCACCATTAGGACTCTATATAAAGAAACACAGTGGTGCCACATTTCATCAAAGGTATCCACCATTAGGACTCTATATAAACAAACACAGTGGTGCCACATTTCATCAAAGGTATCCACCATTAGGACTCTATATAAACAAACACAGTGGTGCCACATTTCATCAAAGGTATCCACCATTAGGACTCTATATAAACAAACACAGTGGTGCCACATTTCATCAAATGTATTCACCATTAGGACTATATATAAACAAACACAGTGGTGCCACATTTCATCAAAGGTATTCACCATTAGGACTCTATATAAACAAACACAATGGTGCCACATTTCGTCAACCCCTCCAACAGGCGCTGTGCTCGTTACAAGTGGAGGCAACTATATTGTGATGTGTTGTCTAAGTAGACAACATCGATCGCTTTATCCCGATCATGCTCACTGAAAACAAAATGGAAGAATTCCACCAGATTTGTGAGGCATGACCGGTGCTGCCGGAACCCATGCTGGGAACCCCTCAGTAGCAAATTTGATTCTAAGTGTACTGTTATTTTGTCCACCATGATCCTCTCCATGAGTTTACAGACTATCGAGGTTAAACTGATGGGTCTGTAGTTTGACGGTTGGCTAGCATCTCCCTTCTTGAAGATAGGAGTCACCTCTGCCTCACGCCAGTCTCTAGGAACGCATCAAGTCTGGATTACCCTGTTGAAGACCATGCACAGGTGCCGTGATACTTCACCATGCACTTCTCTCAACACTCTAGGTAAGAACCTATCCGGACCGGGGGACTTGTTTGCTTTTAATTCGATTATTTTTCTCTCAATTTCTTCTTGGGTGAAGACCATTGACTCCAACTTCTCACTGAAGGAGTCCAAAGGTTCGGGAATGGGACCACTCTCCTCAGAGAACACTGAAGAGAAGTACTCATTTAAGAGGTTAGCATTTTCTGCATCAGAGTGCATCAATGCTCCGTCCTCATTTACCAAGGGACCGATCCTGCGTCGGATTGGTTTACGGCCATTCACATAACTGAAAAACTCCTTGGGGTTCTCTTTGCAGAGTCTAGCCACACGGACCTCCTCAGCACGCTTAGCAGCCCTTATTTTGGACTTCACGTTTCGATTCAGTCTTCTATGACCGTCAAAGTCCCCAGATGCCTTCGCTTGACGATACGCAGTTCTCCTCTCCCTTAGTAGGTTACGGATTTCCCGATTAAACCACTTCGGTTGAATGAACTTCTGACCTGTTCCCTTCAGAGGAATAAAGCGTGACTGAAGTTCCATGAAGGAAGACAAGAATGACCTCCACAGATCATCAGCACTCTCTCCCTCCTCTAGTTCCATTTCAGCAACGCTTTCACGAAGACCTGCAAAGTTCGCTCTGCCCATGTCTAATTTTCTATGCACCGGGGTCACGGTCTCCATATTAGGGACCTTAACTGAAAATCTTATAAGCTTGTGGTCGCTTCCACCTATTTCTTCGTTTACAGAGAGGTCTTGAATGATGTCATCCTCGGAGGTGAGGACCAAGTCGAGTATGTTAGCACGTCTTGTTGGCTCCCTTACCCATTGAGTGAGGAATTCATCATTTACAAACTCCAAGAGTGGTGTGTTCTCGGCAGAGGGCTTTCTGGTTTCCCAGTCAACATGTGTGTTGAAGTCCCCCATAAGGATGCACACCCTGCCGTCCACTAGTTCACCCAGCAACTGGTATAGGTCCCTGTCCATCTCATTGAGTTGTCCAGGGGGTCTATAAAGCAGCAGGGTTCTGTATTTTGCAGTGCCTATTTCTAGGTCAACTCCAAGGAGCTCGTGGTTCGATGTGATGTTGCAGGTCATCGATTTAATAGAGTTCTTTACATACAACAGCACACCACCACCCCCTCTGTCCTCTCTATCTTTGTGGAAGAGTTGGTAGCCTGAAATCACGAATTCCCCTTCAAGATCTCTGTCTGAGGTTCTCAACCATGACTCCGTTATGGCCACCATCTCGGGTTCCTGTGTCGCAACGAGGGCCCGCAGTTCCAAAAAACTTGTTTCGGATGGACCTGGCGTTGAACAATAGAACCTTCAGGGAACCCCCAACTGTAGGGCTCCCTATACTCTTCCGTTTCCCGGTTTGGTCATTGTCTTGGTAGTGCAAGGGATATCCTTCTTCAGGATCTCAGCGAATGTCTTCTCTGGGGTCACTCTAGCATAGCGACGAGGGCTCTCCTCCATGCTCGGTCGAGTGCTCCTGAGACATCGTCGGACGGCGTCTTCCATTAATTTGGAAAGCACTTCTTTCCCCTTTGGTGAGAGAGAGAGAGAGAGAGAGAGAGAGAGAGAGAGAGAGAGAGAGAGAGAGAGAGAGACGAAACAAATAATAAGCTGCCTTAATGCCCAGATAATAGACAATAAGAAAAAAACAAACAGTGAGAGAGTTTATTCGTTTTGATCCAAGCATTGTCAAGAAGAATGTTAGCATTAGATAGTATTTAGGAGTGTAGCAGTACAGTGTTGGTAAATATGGAGTAAATGATTCCTCCAAACTATACCAGAAAACGGATCCCCTATTTGTATACCATTAAGGGCGTTTGTATTCTGGCATATAGTTAGGAGGAATCAGTAGCCTTCCAAATTACCAACAAGCGAATCAGCCCTTAAGGGGTTGGTAAATCTGGAGCAACTGATTCCTGAAAATATATTCCGGACAACAGGCATTCATCATTCTGTTGCCTGGGTTACTTTGGAGGAATTGAGGCGCTCCAATGTACGGCCACAATCAAATAACCACCGACACTTTCCTTCCATCGTGGAAGTAAATCAGTATCATATCGAAATATAATCATACAACAACACTTTACGTCAACTGAACCCCCTCAATTATTATTATTATTAGGTGGTTCAAAGTCATACACGTGTTGTTCTTTATTTCCAAGATATTTACTACGATGGAAGGAATAAATCAGTATCATATCAAAATATAATCATACAACAACAACACCTTACGTCAACTCAACCCCCTCAATTATTATTATTAGGTGCTGCAAAGTCATACACGTGTTGTTCTTTATTACAAAGATATTTACTACGATGGAAGTGTCGGTGGATATTTGATTGTGGCTGTACCAAACGTATACTGTCCTCTTAAAAGTTATATCTTTGGAATATTTTTTTCTTTCTAATAGAAATGTGTTTGGTGTTGACGATGGATATGGTACCGGTACGATGACCTTGCATAGTAGGGAGTCATTGTAGGAGAATAGTCACAATTATAGTGAAGGGGTGATAGAGATGAGGGGGATGAAGGGGTGAGGGAAGTGATAGGGTTGATAGGGGTGAATGTGGTGAAAGAGTGAGAGGGGTGATGGGGGTGAGGGGGGTAATAGGGGTGATATGAATGAAGGGGATGAAAGGGATGATATGGTGAGGGGGGTGATAGGGGTGAGGGGGTGATGGGGGGTGATAGGGTGAAAGGGGTGTAGGGAGTCATTGTACTGTCACCACACCGTCGGAAACACCACACCGTCGTAAACACCACACCGTCGTAAACACCACACCATCGGAAACACCACACCGTCGTAAACACCACACCATCGTAAACACCACACCGTCGGAAACACCACACCGTCGTAAACACCACACCGTCGTAAACACCACACCGTCGTAAACACCACACCGTCGTACACACCACACCGTCGTAAACACCACACCGTCGTACACACCACACCGTCGTAAACACCACACCGTCGTCAACACCACACCGTCGTACACACCACACCTTCGTAAATACCACACCGTCGTCAACACCACACCGTCGTAAACACCACACCATCGTAAATACCATCAGTGTCCTTGCATACAGCCCTAGGGATGATAAAGTTATTGACTATTGCACACACTGTCTGCACACCCATGATAAAGCTATTGACTATTGCACACACTGTCTCACACCCATGATAAAGTTATTGACTATTGCACACACTGTCTACACACCCATGATAAAGTTATTGACTATTGCACACACTGTCTCACACCCATGATAAAGTTATTGACTATTGCACACACTGTCTCACACCCATGATAAAGTTATTGACTATTGCACACACTGTCTCACACCCATGATAAAGTTATTGACTATTGCACACACTGTCTCACACCCATGATAAAGTTATTGACTATTGCACACATTGTCTCACACCCAAGCACTCATTGGTTACTCTTTCTTCAATTGTCCATCTTTTCTTTCAATTTCCTTCCTGCTTGCTGTCTCACCTCTCTATCACCTTCTTCTTGTGCTATATGACCTCACTCTTGCGGAGCCTAATATCAATTAATCAACTTTTCTTCAACTGTCTCTCCTTTCCTTCTCTTTCCTTTGTGTGTGCTTGCTGTTCCTCCTCACTGACTCTTCCCATTTATAACATATGTTTTTTTTATCTCTCTCTCTGGCCAAGCAGTCAGAATTCTATCTTCCCCTTTCATATAGACAAATATATTATTTTCTGTATTGAAAAAGTTGAGGACTGATGAAGGCTACATGAGCAAGGTAAATATAGCTATATTTACCTTGGACTATCGGCCACAAGAATTCGTACACACGCTGTTATTTTCGAGGGCTTACAACATATAGAAATTGTAGTACTACGTACAGTTGGACACATGAATGGGTGGTACAGCCCAAGTGAAAGATGGTCAATTTCTCCCAATATCAAGTTCCTTAGTGCCAAATAGGAGACATCAGGGGCAGAAGTCAGTATGGAGGATGGTAATAAAAAGCAAGTACCTGATAATAGACACTGGTTACTCAAATGGGACAAGTATCTTTCACTTGGGCTGTACCACCCATTCATGTGTCCAACTGTACACTCGCAATCCAAAATATGTATCCAGGTCTTGTTGAAGTTTCGAATCATTTGACATACTAGTGAACCAATTACAACGCTTATCTTGTTTCATATTTGTTTTAGCTCGCTTAACCCTGGAACCCTATCGTTCATTTTGAGTCACACTAACCACATCCCCGGGAGAATTTCACCCGTTTTTGGAAAATAAAAATAAAATATTTTTTTTTTCAACTAAAGTTTATTGCAAAATACACAATGCAAAATAAATCTCTACCTTTGTTTAGATTAGTGGTAAACTTAATTTGTACTTTATTTAACATTGTTATTGATTTTAAGGTAAATTAGTGTAAATTTACTAAATTTTTTTATGCACTGGGGGAAAAAAATTGGCAAAAAAAAAGTAATGCAGCTGGAGACTTCTCCTCTTGTGCTATGGTTTAAAGGTACTTGAACCCTCCTCTGAGTGTGGTACAGCCCTCTCCTGCCACTGGGAGCTGTATGGGAGACACGCGAAAAATGGCTTTTTTTTGTGTGTTCAATTTTTCATTTCATTTATTTTCAGTACATTTTCCAAAGCTGAGAGTCACTTATTTCAACACAAAATGAAGACACACAATGAAAAATAAACTTATCTTCTACACACAGTCACCACAGCTGGGGTACAGGTGTCGAGGGCACTTTGGTTTGGCACATTTAGTGCAGCGGTGCCGGGTCTTCCTGTCTGACCTGGAAGGGCAGTCAGAACACCGTACCAGGGGTGACCTGCTATCAGCAAATGATGTCCCTGGAGACCCGGCAGCGTGGCCCAGTGAAGGGAGGCCACACACAGTTGTAATCAATGTGTGCAGTTGGCGGGACAGGACTGGTGATGCCAGGCGTGACTGGTCCCATGGAGTGATGAGTGTCCTCCCCATATTCATCATGAAGGACCTCCTCTTAGGTATGCTGATGCCTGTCCTTGCTCTGTTTTCACAGCTGATAATGAAAGCATTGATGCATCACCCGGGTAAAAAGTCTCACAGTCACCACAACGTCGGGTGATATTCTCCCACAATCACAAACATTCCACCCTAGTGGAAAATTCCAAGCACGGAGAGAGAGAGCACACCCACCCTCCACGACGCCAAACAAAGACCTACAGCTACTGGGGAGCGCATGCGTGATCTCCCATTATTTTGAATCAGAATCACGTGACCACACCGAGGCCCGGGTGATTATCTCCCTACGATCCGGTTCCAGGGTTAAGCAAGCCTGGATATATAATTTGGATTGCGAGTGTAACTGCAATAAAACAATATTATACGGTTTGTTGTTTTGGAACCACTGAGTCACTTGGTAGACCATTCATTGCAGTTCATCCAGAATAATGACCTCTTTTTCCATATAGTTTGTGTAAGAATTCCTGTGACCAACTGTACAGTCACGAGCACTAATAAGTATCCAGAAGGTTTGCTTCGAATACCTAGAGACAGTAAATAAATGCACAATAAGATCTCCATTGGAATGACTTCGTTGGTGAATTGGTGGACTGGTCAAAGCTTCTACCAAAGCTGTATACTTATTAGTGTTCGTGACTGTACAGTCGGCGGCAAAAGTCCTGTCGCCTCTGTTGCTTCACCGAAACATGCAGGTTAGGACTCGAGAAATACGCACGTTTTCTACACCTAAAATTCTCGAGTCCATGAACATCGCGTGCCTCGGTGAAGCAAGTGAGGCGACAGGACTTCTGCCGCCGACTGTACATGAGAGCCCGCTTATTGCCCTCATCTGTGAAATCAAACGAATTAATGAGGGAGGTCCAAAATTATTATGTTCAATTTGATTCGAGATACCTTGAAAATTGTGTTTGAAGGAGCGTACCGGCCCGTTCACACCAAGGCAAATTGTATATCATATCATCCAACCACCAGCGACGGACACAGACGGCCGTGGTTATAACCATTATAATGTTTCACGAACCTGATAAGGACCCGGTGATCGTGTATGAAAATTTGAGGCTTCTGATTACCCCTGACCATGCCATGAAACAAGCTCCTTCCTTATAAGTGTGTGTGTTTCGTGGCAATATTTGAAGGACTCGTACGACTCCAATTTTCTGACTACATCACAGGATCCCTTAAGCGTTCACACCGGTGCTCCAAAATAATAATGTCCGGTTTTTGAGGGGGGGGGGGGGAAGTGACGCACCGTGCTCCTTTGCCCTTTTGAGTCCGACGTTATGATTGTATAGCTATGCACAGTTGCGGACATATAAAACAGACACACCTGAAACAAGGCCCCTCAATGAACGTAGGGTAGAATGATGGGATGTGTGTGGGTATAGTATAAGCTAGGATGATGAGTGTGTGTGTGTGGGTGGGTGTGGGTGTGTGGGTGTAGCATATAGGGTAGGTTGAATGGGATGTGGTGTGTGTGGGTGAGTGAAGCATTGGGTAGGATAAGACTGTATATGTGTGTGTGGGTGTAGCATATAGGGTAGGTAGAATGGGATGTGGTGTGTGTGGGTGAGTGTAGCATTGGGTAGGATAAGACTGTATGTGTGTGTGTGTGGGTGTAGCATATAGGGTAGGTAGAATGGGATGTGGTGTGTGTGGGTATAGTATAGGCTAGGATGATGAGTCTGTGTGTGTGGGTGGGTGTGAGTGTGTAGCATATAGGGTAGGTAGAATGGGATGTGGTGTGTGTGTGACTGTAGCATTGGGTAGGATAAGACTGTATGTGTGTGTGTGGGTGTGTGTTGGTGTGTTGGTGAAGCATATAGGGTAGGTAGAATGGGATGTGGTGTGTGGGTATAGTATAGGCTAGGAGGATGAGTCTGTGTGTGTGGGTGGGTGTGAGTGTGTATGTGTGGGTAGGTAGAATGGGATGTGGTGTGTGTGTGTGTGGGTATAGCATAGGGTAGGATAAGACTGTATGTGTGTGTGTGGGTGTAGCATATAGGGTAGGTAGAATGGGATGTGGTGTGTGTGAGTGAGTGTAGCATTGGGTAGGATAAGACTCTATGTGTGTGTGTGTGTGTGTGGGAGGATCGTAATTTTTTTTTTTTTTTTTTTTTTTTTAACAACAATCTCGGGACAATAGACTGTCAGTAGCCCGTGACTTTTTATTAATTAAAGTGACAAACATTTAGGGGCTAGCCTCTAGTAAATTATGGTCAACTGTTGATGTGTGTCATGTTCTAGCAATATGTTACGTGCTTAGACTTTACACTTGAGATAATAAACTTTACGTCAAGTAAATATAAGTAACTTTATTATGCAGAACATGTAATAATAATAACTCTACGATGCGATGTCGGGGCTGCTCGGCCAGACAACTTGAGGAACTTCAACAACAACAACAACTCTACGATGTGTTGGTTTTCACTGGCCGATGCTGAACATTCCTAATGATGGACAACATCCGAGGCTAACTGCTGCCTCACTACCTGACCAACGTGAGTGTTGCAGTAACAGTGTTTGGTACTGAAAACACACACAATGACAAAGGGATTCTCATTTCCATCACAATGTTGTGGTACAATTGGACACATGAATGGGTGGTACAGCCCAGGTGAATAATACTCGTCCCATTTGAGTAACCAGTGTCTATTATCAGGTAATTGCTTTTTATTACCATCCTCAATACTGACTTCTGCCCCTGGTGTCTCCTATTTGGCACTAAGGAACTTGATATTGGGAGAAATTGACCATCTCTCACTTGGGCTGTACCAAGAATTCCTGTGTCCAACTGTACAATCGCAGACCATGAAAAGTCTATACCACCTCTTCCGACCCCGAGACGAGGTCCTGTGTTTTTTTCTGAATAACTGCTCATCCAAACTATTACTGACAGACAACACACACATGAGGGTCCGTGGTGTATGTTGAGAAGAGGGGGTCGACTTTTCATGGTCTGCGATTGTACAGTCACTCATAAAAATTAAGACCCCCCCCAGGCCAGTCACCTTCTTATACGTGTATATCGGTTCTGGCAACAGTGTACGTGACGTCAGTGATGGCGCTTGAGAGATGAAGTTGATCTGCTCGACTCACTTGGAACTAACGGTAGATGAGACGAAGCATGAGTTGGGATAATGTTTCGAGCAAATCAACCTTCCTCCAAACACCACCCAGACCACCACCACCTCTGACGTCAGATACAATGTTACCAGAACCGATATCACACGAGTTAAAAGGTGTCTTGCCTGGGGGGTCTTTACTTTTATGAGTGATTGTACATAAAGTCATGTTTGTTATGCAATAGTATGTAATAATACCGTTAGGTACGGCCCACAGAACCATCAAACACCCCTCCTGATGGATACTGTGTTGATGGTGTGTACTGCGAGGTGTTACAGTCGTGGATAATAATAATAGTATTAATCATCCACATTGCTCTGACTCGTGTGTAAGTGTTTGACTCTGTTCCTTAGCTGAGAAACTTTCTGATAAATAGGTTAAGTGCCATTTGTTATTTACTACGAGCAGCTACTCTCTCTCTCTCTCTCTCTCTCTCTCTCTCTCTCTCTCTCTCTCTCTCTCTCTCTCTCTTCTAATATACTACGAGCAGCTACTCTCTCTCTCTCTCTCTCTCTCTCTCTCTCTCTCTCTCTCTCTCTCTCTCTCTCTCTCTCTCTCTCTCTCTCTCTCATATACACTCAATGTCTCATCCCCATGTTCAATAGCAACAGGCAACCATTATTTTTTGGTAATATGGCACTGTTTCTGACATACTTTGGAGGAATCAAGGCTCTTCAATGTACCGTATGTACAGCCACAATCAAATACCCACCGACACTAAACTTCAATCGTAGTAAATATCTTTGTAAAATAAAGAACAACACTTGTGTGATTTTGCAGCACCTCATATCTTGGTAATATCTTTTGGTAGTAAAGAACAACATGTGTATGATTTTGCAGCACCTAATAATAATGATTGAGGGGCTTGAGTTGACGTAAGGTGTTGTTGAATGAATATATTTTGCTGCACCTCATAATAATGATTGAGGGGGTTGAGTTGACGTAAGGTGTTGTATGAATATATTCTGCAGCACCTCATAATAATAATGATTTTTTTTTTTTTTTTATCATCTTTCGACACTGGACATAGGCTTCATCAAGCCCATTACCGTGGCCCAGGTCAACTTCTGCTCACACACACACATGTCACGACTTCCGAACTGGTACCCAGCCACAGAGGGAGGGAAGTGAGGGTTATTCCCAAATACTGCAGCTGTTATGGTACCAGCGAGGGTGTTTTACGACGTTCGGTGGCCTTATAGTTAGTGCCTCAAACTCAAATCGGAAGAGTAAATATTCTCAGGCCCTCACCTGAGAGAATCGATCTCCCGACCTCCAGTTACGAGTCCAGAACACTAACCACTCGGCCAGGGGGTTGAGTTGACGTAAGGTGTTGTTGTATGAATATATTTTTATATGATACTGATTTCTTTGCACGATAGAAGGAAAGTGTCGGTGGTTATTTGATTGTCACGGCTGTACCAAAAGTATAATGTGCCCTTAAATATGATTAAAATAATATAGAGAAAATTTCTTTGGGTTATAATTTGGAAGTCAAAATTCCTCCAAACTATACTAGAAAACATATATATATATATATATATATATATATATATATATATATATATATATATATATATATATATATATATATATATATATATATATATATATATATATATATATATATATATATATATATATATATATATATATATATATATATATATATATATATATATATATATATATCAAAAAAATCAATATTACACAAATAGGCCTTCAGTTTTGTGACATAATTTGGAGGATTCAGGATTCATGATATTATGTACAGTATTAATTAATTAAGAGGGTAATTAATACACAACATTTGATACATTGGAGTGTCTTAATTCCTCCAAAGCATGCCAGGAAATTAGGATCAGATGAAGAAAAATAATGGGGGTCTGTTGCCTGGAAACGTTTGGAGGAATCATTTGCTCCAGATTTACCAAAAGTGTATTAACCCCTTTACACCCAAAAAAAAAAAAAAAAAAAGTCATTTAACACTCAGCCTAACACCACCCTCAAAATTACCTTTAATTATCCCTCAAACCACACCAACTTAAAACTCAGCTTAACACCAATCCCCTGAATCACCATTTAACACGTCTAAGCCACTATTCAACACCGTTTAATTGCACCACCTTAACACCGAAAAAAACACCATTTAACACCGTAAAAACTACCAAACCAAACAACCTTAACACCGAAAAAACACCATTTAACACGCAGCTTAACACCAATCCCCGAATCACCATGTAACACCTCTAAACCATTATTTAACACCTTCTAAATGCACCACCATAACACCGAAAAAGCACCAAATTTCACACACCACCTTAACACTCGACTCAAATGACACATACACATCACTTTATCACTCGACACCAAATCACACACACACACACCCACATCACCTCGACACTCGACTCAAATAACACATACACACATACCACATTAACACTCAACACCAAATCACACACACACATTAACACTTTAACACTCAACTCAAATAACACACACACATCACTTTAACACTCAACTTAAATAACACACACACTAACACCACATTAACACGCAACGGCAAGGAAACACACACACATATCACTTTAACACTCAACTCAAATAACACACACACACACACACACACACACACACACACACACACATCACACACACCACATTAACACGTAACGGCAAGGAAACACACACACATATCACTTTAACACGTAACTCAAATAACACACACAGACACACACACATACACCACATTAACACGCAACGGCAAGGAAACACACACACATACCACTTTAACACGTAACTCAAATAACACACACAGACACACACACACACACACACACCACATTAACACGTAACGGCAAGGTAACACACACACTTATCACTTTAACACGCAATTCAAAATCACACACACACCTTAACACTGAAATCCAAATAACACACAGCACACCTTAACACACACACACACACACACACACACACACACACACACACACACTACCTTAACACTGAAATCCAAATAACACACACCACCTTAACACTCAAAGCAATATCACACACACCACCTTAACACAGAAAATAAAACCCTCCAATTAACACCACCAATTCACACACACAGCATCTTAACATTCAATGCCAAAGTAACACACACACAAAACAATATCACGCACATACACTACCTTAACACACACACACACACACACACACACACACACACACACACACACACAAACTGCAATTAACACCACCAAATCACACACACCACCTTAACACCGAATAAGAACTCCATTTAACACCTGCAACACTACCTTAACACAAACACAAACACACACACACACTACCTTAACACACACACACACACACAAACTGCAATTAACACCACCAAATTACACACACCATCTTAACACCGAATTAAAACTCCATTTAACACCTGCAAATCACACACGCATCATCCCCACACTTCCCTAACACTGCCAAACAATAATTTAACACTGACACACAACACACACCAAACAAAACACCATATAACACCACTATTTCTAACACAGATACACACACCTTAACACACACACACACACACACACACACACACACACACACACACACATACACCTTAACACTCAACACTTCACCACCATAACACCGAAATAAACACCATATAGCACTTCTATTTCACACACCT
The DNA here is from genome assembly GCA_033782935.1 of Petrolisthes cinctipes. NCBI lineage: Eukaryota > Metazoa > Arthropoda > Malacostraca > Decapoda > Porcellanidae > Petrolisthes > Petrolisthes cinctipes. The sequence continues at coordinate 244,724 of JAWQEG010002187.1, read as the reverse complement.
TAACACTCAAATCCAAATCACACACACACACACACACACACCTTAACACCCAAATCACACACACACACACACAAACACACACACCTTAACACTCAACTCTTCACCACCATAACATCGAAAAAAACACCACCAAATCACACAACACACCACCTTAGCACCGACACACAACACATGCCACCTAAACACCGATAAAACACCATTTAACACTCAACGCAATATCACACACACCACCTTAGCACTGATAAAACACCATTTGACACCAACAATTCACACACACACACACACACACACACAAACCATCTTAACACACACACCATCTTAACACACAACTCCATTTAACACCACTAATACACACACACACACACACACACACACACACACACACACACACACACACACATACACCATCTTAACACACAACACCATTTAACACCACTAATACACACACACACACACACACACACACACACATACACAAACCATCTTAACACACACACCATCTTAACACACAACACCATTTAACACCATTAATACACACACACACACACACACACACACATACACCATCTTAACACACAACACCATTTAACACTACCAATTCACACACACACACACATACACACACATACACCATCTTAACACACAACACCATTTAACACCACTAATACACACACTCCATCTTAACAAACACACACACACACACCATCTTAACACACAACACCATTTAACACCCCCAATTCACACACACACACAGAAACCATCTTAGCACACAACACCATTTAAAATTCACACACACACACACACACACACACAAACCATTTTAAACACACAACACCAATATCATAAATAATCCGTTTTTGGCCCCATCCCACTCACACACTTACTTACACGATCCACGATTTTCTTTTGTGTTGCCGTCACACTAAATTAGCGGAACTGAGATGAAAGCCATCACCACCAGCAGGAGGAGGAGGAGCAGCGGAAACAACAGCATCCCAGCAGCATCCGTCAAGCCCCGCCCACTCCTCTCTCTCCCTCGACCAGTCACAGTGAACGATAGTCTCTATTGGTTACAAGGGGAAGTGTTCTGTGTTCCAGTTGGTTGGTTGGTTGGCTGGTGTGCTGGAAACCATAATATAGTGATGGCTATGTCTGTCTGGACTGCTGGACTGGTATAGGATTGTGTGTGTGTGTGTGTGTGTGTGTGTGTAAGGGTGAGGATTATTTGTGTGTATGTGTGTGTGTGTGTGTAAGGGTGAGGATGATATATGCGTGTGTGTGTGTGTGTGTGTGTGTGTGTGTGTGTAAAAGTGAGGATGATATAATTATGTGTGTGTGTGTGTGTGTGTGTGTGTAAAAGTGAGGATGATATATGTGTGTGTGTGTGTGTGTGTGTGTGTGTGTGTGTAAAAGTGTGAATGATAGGTGTGTGTGTGTGTGTGTGGGTAAAAGTGAGGATGATATATGTGTGTGTGTGTGTGTGTGTGTGTGTGTAAAAGTGAGGATGATATGTGTGTGTGTGTGTGTGTGTAAAAGTGAGGATGATAGGTGTGTGTGTGTGTGTGTTTGCGTGAGGATTATTTGTGTGTGTGTGTTTTAAAGTGAGGATGATAGGTGTGTGTGTGTGTGTAAGGGTGGGGATTATTTGTGTGTGTGTGTGTGTGTGTGTGTGTAAGGGTGAGGATGATTTATGTGTGTGTGTGTGTGTGTGTGTGTGTAAGGGCGAGGATGATATATATGTGTATGTGTGTGTGTGTGTGTGTGTGTGTGTGTGTAAGGGTGAGGATGATATATGTGTGTGTGTGTGTGTGTGTGTAAGGTTGAAGATGATATATGTGTGTGTGTGTGTGTGTAAGGGTGAGGATGATGTATGTGTGTGTGTGTGTGTGTGTGTGTGTGTGTGTAAGGGTGAGAATGATTTGTGTGTGTGTGTGTGTGTGTGTGTTAGATAGGGTTGAGGGAAATTGCTAGGTTGGGGATGATTGTGTGTGTGTGTGTGTGTGTGTATTAGCTAGAATTGGGTGGGGATGATTGAGTGCGTGTGTGTGCGTTTGTGCATGTATGTGTGACTCTGTGTGTGCGTGCGTGACTGTGTGCGTGTGTGTGCGTGTGACTCTGTGTGTGTGTGTGCTGTGCGTGTAAGAGTGAAGATTATTTGTGTGCGTGTGTGTGTGATAGATAGGATTGAGAGAAATATTAAAGTATGCTAGAGTGAGGATGACTCTGTGTGTTTCGTTTTCGTTTCGTTTCACTTGGTCTTGATCACGTCCTAGACACGTGCTCGCCAACTGTTACCCTCCCGGAATGAGCTCAGAGCTCGTAGTGACCGATCTTTGGGTAAGGTTGGAACCTTTTTCCACACACCGGAATAGCGAGGTAACAACTCCTAGACTTACGTCCCGTACCTATTCTCTGCTAGGTGAACAGGGTTACACATTTAAGGAAACAATCCCAAATTGTCTCCACCCGACCGGGGATTCGAACCCAGGACCTCTCGGATGTGAGCCGAGCGCGCTAACCACTACACCACCGGGCTGTGTGTGTGTGTGTGTGTGTGTAGTAAAAATGTGAAGAAGAAGAAGAGAGTGCAGGCTGGATGGAATGGGTGGAGGAAGGTGACAGACGTGATATCTATACAGTAAAGTTTCCGCCAGAACAAAAGGGAAAGTATACGATATGGAAACAGTACCGGGACCCATAAAGAAACGACAGGAGGCGGAATTAGAAGAGGAGGAACTGAAGATGTTGCGATTCGCTCTGGGAATGACAAAAAGCTATAAACCAAATCAGAAACGAGCACATACGAGGAACAACATACATACTGTAGTACCACTCACAATCCAAAATTTGTATCCAAGTCTTGTTGTTGAAGTTTCGAATCATTTGACATACAAGTGAACCAATTACAACGCTTATCCTGTTTCATATTTGCTTGAAGTCGCTTAATACTCGATCAGGCTATTCGAAGCAAGCCTGGATACATATTTTGGATTGCGAGTGTACGTCGGTTTAGGGACAGATATAGAGAAGCAAGACTGAGGTCATGGTTTGGGCATGTCAAGAGAAGGGAAGAGGATTATGTGGGAAAGAGGATGTTATATAGAAATGGATCTGTACACTCGTGATACGTAATTTCTGACCCAGAAAAGAACGACAGGCACCACACTTACCCTGCATTCGAACTCAGCCTCTATAGGTGTACTGGGTGGGGAAATGAACTATAGCAGGCGATTCGAAGCATTCTGCTCCTCACACTCTGGTCAGAAATTATGTATCACGAGTGTACCCGGCAGGAGGAAGAGAGGTATATCAAATGGAAGGTTTAGGGATGCAGTGAAAGAAGAAATGATGCAAGTCCCGGGTGTGACAGAGGAAAGCACATGCAGATCACTGAGCGCTCTGGAGAAATAAAACCCACTGTGGCCAAATCTGAATGGTAGCAGCAGAAAAGAAAAAGATGTCTGTGTGTGTGTGTTAGATAGAGTTGAATAAGGATGTTAGGTTGAGTGTGTGTGTGTGTGTGTGTAGTTGAATGAGGATGTTAGGTTGAGGATGATTGAGTGTGTGTGTGTGTGTGTGTGTGTGTGTGTGTATGTGTGTGTGTTAGATAGAGTTGAATGAGGATGTTAGGTTGAGGATGATTGAGTGTGTGTGTGTGTGTGTGTGTGTTAGATAGAGTTGGATGAGGATGTTAGGTTAAGGATGATTGAATGTGTGTGTGTGTGTGTGTGTGTGTGTGTTAGATAGAGTTGGGTGAGGATAATAGAGTCTGTGTGTGTGTATGTGTGTTAGATAGAGTTGGGTAAGGATAATTGAGTGTGTGTGAGAGGGGAGTTTTTTTTTTTTTTTTTTTTAATTAATTGCGCCGTAGCGTCAATCAACAGGCAGGCAACAATACATACGGGTAGGCGGGACCCATGAGAATACAATGACTACAACCACACATACACACACACACCACACACACACATCACGAAAACATAACAGAATGAAGCACAAGCATACAGACAAATATTTACATTATGACCTATTTAAATCCACCAAAACGAGGGTGGCGTACCAGAAGTTCCTCCAGAACATGGTGGTTCAGTAGGTGTCGACAAACCACATCAAGTGGCAGGCCCCGGGGCAGCAAGTGTCGGACAGTGGGGCAGGCCAGACAATAGTGCTCTATAGTGTTAGCACGAGGCGCTCGACACAAGCGACACTCAGTGAAGGGAGGTTCACCCTGCATCCTAGCAACCTGCCACGGTGGACGGTAGCCAAGCCTCAAACGAGCAGAGACTACATTGTGCCTCCGAACCATTAGGCCTCGACGACGGTAGGAATATTTGTGATGGCAGACAGACTCATAATGTGTGATGGAGATGCTGAAGGGCCTCTCTGCATCCCTGCGTCGCCGTACAGGGAGGAGAGCGGCGGAGCGAACTCTAGAAAGGTAACATGTCAGGGAGAGAGGACGTCCAACACCACGAGGAGGCAGATGGCAGGCTTCCTTTGCTAGTCTGTCAACTGTACCATTGTGACGTAAACCTACATGGGATGACAACCCATAAAAATTTGACAGTCAAGTTACGATGACGCAATAATGACAAAAACGATAAAATCTGCTGAATAACAGTAGTGTGTGTGGGCTGAACACTAGAGAAGGAATGAATGGCAGGTCTGGAGTCTCAAAAAATGGCAGCATTCACTCCACGTTGACAAACAAGACTAACAGCATCCAGAATGGCTTACAGTTCACACAATGTTGAGCTAGAGTGGTTACAGAGACGACGGCCAACCCAGCCCCCTGGAGGTGACTTCATGTCAGGTGAGAAAACGGCACAACCTGCTGCACCATCCACTTGCAATAAGCCATCAGTGTAGAGGCAGTATGGATCTGTGATGGAGGACGTCACTGTTTCTATGTGTTCCAGAGCCAACTGCCGCTGTAGAGAAGGCAGTTCCGACTTGGAAGTAGGTGTGAAGCTCACATCAGGTGTTGGTAGCATCCACGGAGGGGGCCCTGGGGGGACGTCTGCCACCATTATATCTATATTAAGACTACGGAGCATAGAGGAAACAGACCTTATAAGAGTACGTCCAGCAGGCAGTATGGGAGGGACTGGGTATTTTGGTCTAAGAGAAGTCCTGACTAACTGAGAGTAATGGGGTGAAAGATGTGGGAAATGGAGGCACTTGACAGTGAAGCAAGTAACACTAGAATAAATTCTCTCCACTAACGGGGGAAGACGCAACTCACGCTGCATGTTCACTATCCTAGTCGACATTGGACAGCCGAGAATTATTCTCATTGCTCTATTCTGAAATCTTTCTAAAGTTTCAAGAGTAGCCCTGGGAAGTTGAATCAGAGCAGGGGAGAGGTAATCAATAACTGAACGGATAAAAGCAATATAGATAGTCCTGGCTACTGGGATGGAGATGCCCGAGGAGTTGTTAGTGAGCCATTGAAGTGGCGTAAGTCGGTGCTGGAGACGACCCAATAAGTCCTGGACAATGGGATGGTCTTGAGGTCTGGCAGGGACAATCGGCCAAATATTGACTGGCGAGCCCAGGTAGCGATACTGGGAACACATGGGAATGACAGTCCCTCCAATGGTGAACACTGGCTGAGCTTGAGGAAGGCGGCAGGTGAATATTCTGCTCTTATCTGGTGAGACAATAATGCCACAGTGAGAGGAGGACACAGAGAAGGAATCAAGAAACCGCTGAAGATCCCTTGGTGAAGTCGAATGAACACAGATATCATCAGCATAGCACGTAATTGTAGTTCCAGGAATATCAGGGAGAGAAGTGAGCAGCCGATGCATTAGAATATTAAATAACAATGGGCTGAGAACACCACCTTGAGGCATACCAAGATGAAAACTGCACAAAGGACTGAGCGCACCACTGAAAAACACACGGGAGGTCCTGTTACTCAGGTAGTACCGAATCCAGCGTAGTAGATTACCCTTTATCCCAAAGTCAACCAGTTGATCCAAAATGACGTCTCTATTAGCAACATCGAAGGCACTTCGACTGTCAATGAAGGCCACCACACTGTCCCTGGAAAGGCGAGTGTATAGGTCGACTAGGCAGTGGTGTGTGCTCCGCTGGGGAAGGAAACCAAACAGCCACGGAGAAAGGCGATCTTTCAGTCTGTACATGAGACGATTGAGTAAGATTCTCTCCATAACTTTACAAAAACAGGAAGTCAGGGAAATAGGCCTGAACTTCGCAGTGCCAGGCTTAGGGATGGGTATTATTGTGCTGCTGGTCCAGGCTCGTGGTACACAACCATCACGAAGACAAAGATTGTACAGTCGAAGTAGAGGGTTCCCAGGAACTTGTTGAAGTAGGCGCAGCACAGCATAAGTAATACCATCATCACCAGGGGAAGAAGCTCTACCCCGAGAGAGAGCACGTTGCAACTCCTCCTCAGTTATCTCCTCTGCATCATCGTCATCATCTTGTTACAGAGCAGACATTAGACGTAGCCGATGGACAGCAGCACGGGAAGCGAGTGCATCTTGTATGTGGATGGGTAGACTGGCTGAGGTAGATTGTTCTGACCAGGCATCGACAAGTTGTTGGGCATAGTCGGCAGGAGTGTGATGACGAGCAGTGGCCGGTGTCTTTTTAACAACCCGATGGATGAGGTGCCACATAGAAGCCACACTTGTTTGCTGGTTGATGCTGTCCGTGAACTGCTGCCAAGACTCAGTGTGAGCACACCCCTGCAGGGCAACTAAAGCGTCCCTAGACATCTGGTAACGATGGAGTAGGTCAGGGGTTGGGTTGGCTTGAAACAATAGGCCATCACGTTCAGCCTCCTCCTTTGCCTCCTGTATACGTGCATCCAGCATCCAGGAGTGAGCAGTATGGCGATGCTGTAGGTGTGGAAGGGAGACGTATAGCCTATAAAAGTCATGAGTAGCAGATACAAGATCAGAGTACAACTGTTCAGCTGATGATATGTCAAATGTAGGGAATACATGGGCCATGAATAAGATGTAAGTCGGGCAATATTTAGGGGGAACAGCAATGCTCAAACGAGTGGCTGAAGCACTCGACCCAGCAGTTAGAGTATAATGAAACCGAAGAGCGATGTGATCAGAGAATAAGTCTGGCAAGGAGAAGCACTGGACCTGAGATGCTATCAGGCCAGACGAGAGGATGTAATCCAGAGTACCTCCCCGGCAATGAGTGGCACCGCCAGTGTCCCAGCGTGTCAGATGATGCTTGCAGATGTATGAAAGGAGACGAACACCGTTACGATTAATAGAGCCAGAACCATCACCCAAATCAGAATGCCGAGCATTAAAATCTCCCATATACACCATACCACGCACTGGTGGAGAAGGAAGAGCCTCAAGAGTGAGTCTAGCTGGGGCAGAATAGACATTACATAGTTGTAGTACTCCATTCCCAGGTAGAACCTCAAATAGCTGAAAGGTCATGTCAGGATCAGTGGAGGTACGGAGAAGGCGATGTGGCAAGGAGCTATGTATGTAAGTCAGGAGACCATTCCTTACCAGATGAACATATGGCACATAACCTGAGAGAGGAGGAGCTTGCCCAGCAGCGTGCGGCCATCCTGGAAATGCTTCCTGGAGAAAAATAACACTGGGATGATGACGAAAAACATAGGCCTTGAGTTGAGTGAGCTTAGCATAACTGGTGATACCACATACATTCCAGGAGATGACATCCAGCCGGCAATCACTAGCGAACTCTGTATTTGGAGGTAGAAGTCCGGTGAGTGGGGCAGATGAGCGACCTGGAGAAGATGGACTAGGAGAAGGGACTGACTCGAAAAGCTTTTCAAGGCGAGATGCAACAGTATCCATCTTTTCGGTAAGGGTAGTAACAGTTGAGATGATGGCCTGCTGAGCCTCGACTAAGGTGGAGAGTTTGGAGTCATTGGCAGCCTGCGGAGCAATAGTAGTGACACGAGCCTGGACCTGACGTCGAGTACATCCATGCCACACGTTAACCCCTGGCTGAAGGCATCGTGGACACTTCCATCGAGACGTATCCTCAGGAGGTGAAGGCTCAGAGGTGGAGGCAGCAGGACGTGATGGATCGCCCCTGACAGGACACGTCTTGGAATCATGGTCGGCGGCACACCATGCACACTTCGGCCTGGCAGAACAGTACCGGGAGATATGCCCAACTCCCCAGCACCTGTAGCACCAAGGCTGGTCATTATGAAGTTTCCTCACCTCACACAGTGGAAGACAAGGGAGGAAATCAAAGGAAATCTCATTTGGAGGTGGATCAGGTTGACTCCAGACAACAACAATACCGCTAATGGGGGAACCATCTTGTAAAAAACGACGGGCAAAGTACACACCAGGGTATCCCTTAGCAAGTTTCGGGTCAACATCAATAGGAAAACGGGTAAGGATATAGCTGGGGAACTTACGAGGTCTCTCGGGTGAGTCTTCAAGAATGAGAGGCAGAGACAAAAATTCACCAGCCTTCACTCTATCAATGATATCCTGACGCTTCCTAGAGATGTAGACAAACCGGGAGGTGACAGCAGCCATTGTGAGGACTTGGTTGACCGACTTTTTTTTGTTTTGTTTTTTAACCTCGGGACTATAGGCTGTCAGAAACCCGTGACTCCTGTGAGGCCCCGAGATTATTGGGTGTCGCACCAGATGAGACAGTGGAGCTTCCCGGTGATGTTGGTACCATAGCTTCTCTTCTGCCCCACTAGATGACGACACCTTATTTATACACGTCACTATCAGGAGAGAGCAGCTACACCGTAACTCACAGCATCTTGGAATAAGGTCTTCTATGTTGTGAGTTGACGACGATATACAAAGGGATTACTGTATGTGAGTATCACTGGACATTAAATTTGATTCGGGATAATCTGACTGGGTTGGAGATGAGCTGTGTTCTATAATAATTTATGTTGCACTGTTGTTGTTGTTGTGTGTATAGGTGTTTGAAGGTGAGATTGTGTGATCATCTAATATTGTCGTAAATAATAAAAGGGAGTTAAACCTACGGCTGGTGACCTCCGGTAATCTTTGTGATGCCGATGTCCTTGTTTAAATTTCAATAAATGGTGTTCTTTTGTCTCGTGCATTCCTCCGCCCCTGGTGTCCTGGTGTTAGAATATTAAAATAAGATCTTTGTTGACCGCTGCTGCCCTTCAATGCGTATCAGCGAGGCATCACATGGAGCAAAAGGGTCAGAGTGAACCACCGGGAGTGTAGATGTACAGCCACAATCAAATATCCACCGATACTTTCCTTCCATCGTGCAATTAAATCAGTATCATATCAAAATATATTACACAGCACCTTATGTCAACTTAACTCCCTCAATTATTATTATGAGGTGCTGCAAAATCATTCATGTGTTGTTCTTTATTACCAAGATATTTATAAACTACGATGGTAGGAAAGTGTCGGTGGTCATTTGATTGTGGCTGTACAGGAAATCGAAAGTAAAATCAAATAGTTGAGACGGAAGTGAGTGTGTGTGTGTGTGTGTGTAGTTAAAAGAACTGATAAGGTGAGATAGTGTGCAATCCGTTAAAGGTGTGGTGGTGTGAATGAAGCACTTAATTAGAGTATTATAATAATTATTAAGAGAGGAAATTGTTGTGAGATGGTATGGGTGTGTGGAACGAATGGATAATAAGTGGTGAAATAAGTGGAAGTGATTTTTCAGGGGCAGAGAAGGGGAAGAAAGACAAGTGTGGTGGGATAAGTGTATAAGAGAGTAATTTTTCAGGGGCATAGAAGAAGGGGAAGACCACATAGAAGCAGATGTTACGATATGGTGAGTGATTGTGTAAGAAAGTATGGAGTAAGAATGAGAAAAGTAAAGAACTTCTGTATGATAGACAAAAGTGGAAGAAATTCATTTATAGAAGGAGTGTGTGTATGTTAATTAAGGCTGACAAATGAGTTATATAAGGGGATAATTCACTTTTGTTACATTGGAGTGCCTTGATTCCTCCAAAGTATGCTAGGTAACAGAACCAGAAGAGCAAAAATAATGGTGTTCTGAAGCTTGGAATAGTTTGGAGGATTCAGTTGCTCCAGATTTACCAACACAAAACGTCCCCCTTTTAATTAAGAGGAGAATTTCTTGCTGGTAACTTGGAAGGCTACTGATTCCTACTAACTATAGCAGAAAACAGACGACCTCAGGAGTACAGCCACAATCAAATATCCACCGACACTTTCCTTCCATCGAAGTAAATATCTTGGTAATTAAGAACAACACATGTATAATTTTGAAGCACCTCATATTAGTAATTGAGGGGTTTGAGTTGACGTAAGGTTTTGTATGATTATAGTTTGATATGATACTGATTTATTTTGTACAATGGAAGGAAAGTGTCGGCGGTTATTTGATTGTGGCTGTACAGCTCCGGATAGATCAAACGACAACATCCCATCCACCAACGACCTACTTTGTGCCTCAGCGGATCTGGTAACAGTTGCAGATGGAGGGAGGGGAGAAAAGAAGAAGATTTAGGGCTTTATGCCTATCGACTCATGGTGTTGGTCATTAAGGCAATCAGTCTTGTTACATCAACATATCTTCCCCCAGGGTACAGGGACATAGGGGGCTGGGAAAATGAGGGGAGAAATGTGGCAGGGTGAAGAAGTAGGTACCAATCATTGTATGGCTGGTGGGAGGGGGGGAAACGAATGATGGGGGTAGGGGCATGGAGGTAGTATAGGTAAAGTCGCCATTAGGACCTGATTTGTGAAGCCACCAATCTGTCATTTCCGGCGTCTTCAAGATGGCGCATTCCTTTGTATGTCAGGTCAGAAGTCCACTTTTACTGAAACATATCTTGGTGTCCGCCATATAGAAGGCGCCGAAAATGACAGTTCGGCGGCTTCACTTTACTACCCTGGATTAGTGAGCCATGGCGCCTCCACCTATACTACCTCCATGGGTAGGGGAGACGAGAGTGTCAGGAGGTACTGTCGGCAGCATAAATTCGCATCCATCCCATGTACTATGTAATGCTAATATGACCAGATAAAGTTATATTCTGAACCAGTTTCTATTCTAACAACATGTAAAATAATTTGCTATGTGAAAAGTGTGTCTGTTATATCTGCATTTCAATAGTGTTACAACATCATTAAGTTCATAGTTTTGCAGGTGAAATGCAGAGAACTTATGCTGCCGACTGTACACTCGCAATCCAAAATTTGTATCCAGGCCTTGTTGAAGTTTCGAATCATTTGACATACTGGTGAATCAATTACATTACTTACTTACTTACTTACTTACTGACAACGCTTATCCTGTTTCATATTTGCTCGAGCTCGCTTAATGAATACACGATCAGGCTATTCGAAGCAAGCCTGGATACATATTTTGGATTGCGAGTGTACAGTGTTGTTAAATCTGGTGCATCTTATTCCTCCAAACAATTCCTTGGAACAGAACGCCATTATTTTTTGTGAGCGGAGTCCTGTTTCCTGGTGTACTTTGGAGGAATCAAGACTCTCTAATACAAGGATGCACAACCGGGCCCTCAAGCGACCCTCTGGCGGCCCTTAATAGATAATAAATTGTAAAAAATAACAACAACGAAGTTTCAACCTAACATAAAGAAGCTTGTCTATGAATCACAGTGTCAAAAATTGCATTAATAAGACTGTGTCGTGTATGCCAAGTAAGGATTAATCCTAGTTTTGTAACGTAATGGGTTAAGTCATTAAATACTATATTAATAAGACTGTGTTATTTATGCCAGGTAAGGATTAATCAGAGTTTTGTAAAGTAATGGATTAAGTCATTAAGTACTATATTTTTACCATTAAGCACCCATAATTTCTACATTTTTGCTTAACATAAGTTTTGCGGCCCTCAGTGAGCTTTAAGGTGGTAATTCTTTTTTGGTACATTGGAGTGTCTTGATTCCTCCAAAGTATGCCAGGAAACAGGACCAAATGAGCAAAAATAATGGTGTTCTGTTGCTTGGAATAGTTTGGAGGATTCAGTTGCTCCAGATTTTCTAACACAAAGCTTCCCCCTTAAGCTTGATCATGTGGCCCGAGGTGTCCAAAAGGTTGTGCATCCCTGCTCGAATATACCAACAGTGTGCTATCCCCTTATGTTCAGTCACGAGCATAAGTTTCTTTATTCCCCTGGCGAGAGTGAAGTCGAAGTCATGGTTGGATATGGACTAGACGAACATAAAATGAGCCAGTTCATAATGCTCGGATAATGCTTCATGTCTTTAGAGGTGTTCACTTACTTGAATCCAACAAATTATACACAGTCATGAGATACTGACTCCCAGTGTTCGTTTGCCAGGCCCTTCTCCAACCATGACTTCGACCTCATTCTCGCCAGAGGGGTAAAGAAACTTATGCTTGTGACTGTTCATACCAGTTACATCATTCACAACTGTCATAACATACACACGGGTCAAGTCACCCACTAGACAAAACGTCAGTATACTTTCGTCCTAATTCAAGGGGTAATAAATACACTTTTTATATAATAGAGCTCCTTGATTCCTTGCAATGTATGCCAGCCAGGAAACAGGGCTGGATTAAACAAAAAATGATGGTGACCTGTTACTTAGATGAGTGCGGAGAAATCAGTTGCTCCAGATTTATCACCCCGTAGGTGGTGGGTATTGCCTGCATTAATGATGTGGGCAATACTTTAAGGGTTTTGGCGCCCCTTCGGCCCAAGCCACTAGCTTTTAGTTCTTCAACTGCCCCTCATTTCTTTCTATTTCCTTCCTGCTTGCTGTCACACCACTCTATCATCTTTTTCTGGCGCTATATGACCTCGCTGTTGCGGCGCCTAATATTAATCAATCAATCCAGATTTATCAACACTGTATTACCCCCTTTATGGCAAACTTTGTTACCATTGTCTGTCATGGCATCAATGCATATTAAAATCATCTACCAGTATATACCGCTTATATCCACACTTGTCATTATACAGGGGGCTTCAAAATTCGTTCACCAAATTTAAAGTGTAAGTTAATTGAAAAATATTTGTGTTTTTATTATATCATACAATAATGTTCTAAAAATTTGTTATTCAGGAGGTAAAGGACTATTATGAAATATAGCAATGCTCAGTCACTATGAACATAAATAAAAATATTGGACGTTTAAGAGTGTATGAATAGAATCGATAGTATGTACAGCCACAATCAAATAACCACCGACACTTTCCTTCCATCGTAATAAATATCTTGGCAATAAAGAACAACATGTGTATGATTTTGCAGCACCTCATAATAATAATTGAGGGGGTTGGTTGAGTTGATGTAAGGTGTTGTATGATTATATATTTTATATGATACTGATTTATTTGCATGACGGAAGGAAAATGTCGGTGGTTATTTGATTGTGGCAGTACTCCCAAAACCAATAATAGTGCGACATTTACAAAACATACGTATATGCATTTGTCCAAGGGTATTTTGTACATTTCTATGGCGTGTAGTATGTAGCTGCTATGTGTGGGATTATAGTGGAAACTGGTTGGAGTTGATAGCTGCATAGACAACATAGAAGATGCTCGATCATATTCCAAGATGCTGTGAGTGACGGTGTAGCTGCCCTCACCTCTTTAGTGACGTGTATAAATAAGGTGATGTCATCTAGTAGGGCAAAAGAGAAGCTACGGTACCAACATCACCACGAAGCTCCACTGTCTCATCTAGTGTGTGTGTGTGTGTGTGTGTGTAACTCCTCTTGTCTCCTGATAGTGACGTGTATAAATAAGGTGTGGGTCATCTACTAACGCTTTCAGAGCCCGTGTCGCACTGTTTTTCGGGAATAACTCTGTAACTAAAGGTTGGATCAGTATGATATTTTGCCACGGGTTATTTCACACCTTCCGCTAATTTTTGGCACTATAATGGATTACCAAAATTGAATAATTAAGGCACTTGTCCCCGAGAAATGCGTCATTTTTATGAAATTTAACACTGGGATACGAACGATCATAGTGTGACGTATATACACGTCAGTCCACAGGCTCCACCCATCCCCTTCTTTCTCTCCCCCACCCCCCACCCTACTCTCTTTCTCTCTCTCTCTCTGGTCTCGAAATTTTGTTCTAAAATACAACACGGTCACAAGCTTTAGTCCTAAAAATATGTATAGGTATATAATGCCAGCAGGCATTATGTTTTAATGTTATTGTTATCACTTTTTATCATATAGTGATACATAACAATGAGGATATATATATATATATATGGTAGAGTTGTGTACGATAACGCCAGTGCATGACGCGATAGCAATGCTTTGTTGGAATTCAGGAGTGGTGTGTTTCATTCGTGTGAAATGGGTACACATGGACGAAGTGCTTTACACACAGTCAGATGCTGTGTGAGAGCCAACGGTGTCCGTCATGACGAAGATGTTACATTGTCCACGTGGCTGTAGGAACGCTTTTGTCATACGGCTGTACTCTATGTACAGTTGTGTACAGATGACTCGAGGCCACCTCATTCACCAATATGTTGGTGTTGTATCTGGTAACAGTGGCAGCTATGAATTGAACCGAAATTCAGTCGTCTGCTCGGGCGAAACAAACCCAATTATAATTTGTCAATATGCGGGATTAACTGTTCTCTAATAAATATCATGTAAATAAACGTATTATATTGATAATGAGTAACATGTTATAGATGTGGGAGGCGGTGGCAGAGTGGATAGATAGACGGACTGCAAATGTGAAGGACCCGGGTTCAAATCCACGAGAAAACGTCTGGGATTTTTCTGAGGTGAACTGGGTCCAGCTGTTCGTCAATTATCCTGGCTACGCCGACACGTCAAGAAAATACCCCCTACATCGTCGTCAACTCACAACATAGAAGATGCCAGACCATATTCCAAGATACTATGAGTGACGGTGTAGCTGTTCTCCCCTGATAGTGACGTGTAAAAATAAGGTGTGGTCATCTAGTGGGACAGAAGAGAAGCTACGATACCAACATCACCACGAAGCTCCACTGTCTCATCTGGTGCGACACCCAATAATCTCGGGGCCTCGCAAGAGTTACAGGCTACTGACAGCCTACAGCCCCGAGGTTGAGGTATAGAAAAAAAAAAAAAAAAAAAAAAAAACATTATGGACATATTACAACAACAATATTACAACACATATATCCAAATAAAAATACATTCATTCATGTGAGAAACACGATTTTCGAATATTGCATCAGTACCGAAACCAGTTTGTCTCACATGAAATAAAGCTTCAGTATTTAAATATATGTGAAGTAATAATAATTAACCCTACGTCCACCCCGATCTGTCAGTGACACCATCATATAATAGTTTACCAATACACATAATAAATGCTTCCAATATATATGCTGTATATGACAAAGCTTGTGACCGTGTTGTATTTTCGAACAAAGTTTCGAGACCAGAGAGAGAGAGAGAGAGTAGGGTGGGGGAGAGAAAGAAGGGGATGGGTGGAGCCTGTGGACTGACGTGGTATATACGTCATTCTATGATCGTTCGTATCCCAGTGTTAAATTTCATAAAAATGACGCATTTCTCGGGGACAAGTGCCTTAATTATTCACTTTTGGTAATCCATTATAGTGCCAAAAATTAGCGGAAGGCGTGAAATAACACGTGGCAAATCATCATACTGATCCAACCTTTAGTTACAGAGTTATTCCCGAAAAACAGTGCCACACGGGCCCTGGAAGCATTAGTAGTGGGGAAAAAGAGAAGCTACGGTGCCAACATCACCACGAAGCTCCACTGTCTCATCTAGCGTGTGTGTGTGTGTGTGTGTGTGTGTGTTTGTAACTCCTCTTGTCTCCTGATAGTGACATGTATAAATAAGGTGTGGTCATCTAGTGGGGCAAAATTGCGCCGTAGCGTCAATCAACAGGCAGGCAACAATACATACGAGTAGGCAGGACCCATGAGAATACAATGACTACAACCACACATACACACGCACACACACACACACACACACACATCACACACACACATCACGAAAACTTAACAGAATGGAGCACAAGCATACAGACAAATATTTACATTATGACCTATTTAAATCCACAAAAACGAGGGTGGCGTACCAGAAGTTCCTCCAGAACCTGGTGGTTTAGTAGGTGTCGACAAACCACATCAAGTGGCAGGCCCCGGGGCAGCAAGTGTCGGACAGTAGGGCAGGCCAGGCAATAGTGCTCTACAGTGTTAGCACGAGGTGCTCGACACAAGCGACACTCAGTGAAGGGAGGCTCACCCTGCATCCCAGCAACCTGCCACGGTGGCCGGTAGCCAAGCCTCAAACGAGCAGAGACTACATTGTGCCTCCAAACCATGAGGCCTTGACGACGGTAGAAATATTTGTGACGGCAGACAGACTCATAATGTGTGATGGAGATGCTGAAGGGCCTCTCTGCATCCCTGCGTCGCCATACAGGGAGGAGAGCGGCGGAGCGGACTTTAGAGAGGTAACATGTCAGGGAAAGAGGACGTCCAACACCACGAGGAGGCAGATGGCAGGCTTCCTTTGCGAGTCTGTCAACTGTACCATTGTGACGTAAACCTACATGGGATGGCACCCATAAAAATTTGACAGTCAAGTTACGATGACGCAATAAGGACAAAAACGATAAAATCTGCTGAACAACAGTAGAGTGTGTGGGCTGAACACTAGAGAGAGAATGAAGGGCAGGTCTGGAGTCACAAAAAATGGCAGCATTCACTCCACATTGACAAACAAGACTAACAGCATCCAGAATGGCATACAGTTCACACAATGTTGAGCTAGAGTGGTTACAGAGACGACGGCAAACCCAGCCCCCTGGAGGTGACTCCATGTCAGGTGAGAAAACGGCACAACCTGCTGCACCATCCACTTGCAATGAGCCATCAGTGTAGAGGCAGTATGGATCTGTGATGGAGGACGTCACTGTTTCTATATGTTCCAGAGCCAACTGCCGCTGTAGAGAAGGCAGTTCCGATTTGGAAGTAGGTGTAAAGCTCACATCAGGTGTTGGTAGCATCCATGGAGGGGGTCCTGGGGGGACGTCGGCCACCATTATATCTATATTAAGACTACAGAGCATAGAGGAAACAGACCTTATAAGAGTACGTCCAGCAGGCAGTATGGGAGGGACCGGGTAGTTTGGTCTAAGAGAAGTCCTGACTAACTGAGAGTAATGGGGTGAAAGATGTGGGAAATGGAGGCACTTGACAGTGAAGCAAGTAACATTAGAATAAATTCTCTCCACTAACGGGGAAGACGCAACTCACGCTGCATGTTCACTATCCTGGTCGACATTGGACAACCGAGAATTATTCTCATTGCTCTATTCTGAAATTTTTCTAAAGTTTCCAGAGTAGCCCTGGGAAGTTGAATCAGAGCAGGGGAGAGGTAATCAACAACTGAACGGATAAAAGCAATATAGATAGTCCTGGCTACTGGGATGGAGATGCCCGAGGAGTTGTTAGTGAGCCATTGAAGTGGTGTAAGTTGGCGCTGGAGACGACCCAATAAGTCCTGGACAATGGGATGGTCTTGAGGTCTGGCAGGGACAATTGGCCAAATATTGACTGGTGCGCCCAGGTAGCGTTACTGGGAACACATGGGAATGACAGTCCCTCCAATGGTGAACACTGGCTGAGCTTGAGGAAGGCGGCAGGTGAATATTCTGCTCTTATCTGGGGAGACAATAATGCCACAGTGAGAGGAGGCCACAGAGAAGGAGTCAAGAAACCGCTGGAGATCCCTTGGTGAGGTAGAATGAACACAGATATCATCAGCATAGCACGTAATTGTAGTTCCAGGAATATCAGGGAGAGAAGTGAGCAGCCGATGCATCAGAATATTAAATAACAATGTGCTGAGAACACTCCCTTGAGGCGTACCAAGATAAAAACTGCACAAAGGACTGAGTGCACCACTGAAAAACACACGGGAGGTCCTGTTACTCAGGTAGCCCCGAATCCATCGTAATATATTACCCTTTATCCCAAAGTCAACCAGTTGATCCAAAATGACGTCTCTATTAACAACATCGAAGGCACTTCGAAGGTCAATGAAGGCCACAACACTGTCCCTGTTAAGGCGAGTGTACAGGTCGACTAGGCAGTGGTGTGTGCTCCGTTAGGGAAGGAAACCAAACAGCCATGCAGAAAGGCGATCTTCCAGTCTGTACATGAGACGATTGAGTAAGATTCTCTCCATAACTTTACAAAAACAGAAAGTCAGGGAAAAAGGCCTGAACTTCGCAGTGCCGGGCTTCGGAATGGGTATTATTGTGCTGCTGGTCCAGGCTCGTGGTACACAACCATCACGAAGACAAAGATTGTACAGTCGAAGTAGAGGGTTCCCAGGAACTTGTTGAAGTAGGTGCAGCACAGCATAAGTAATACCATCATCACCAGGGAAAGAAGCTCTACCCTGAGAGAGAGCACGTCACAACTCCTCCTCAGTTATCACCTCTGCATCATCGTCATCATCTTGCAACAGAGCAGACATTAGACGTAGCCGATGGACAGCAGCACGGGAAGTGAGTGCATCTTGTATGTGGATGGGTAGACTGGCTGAGGTAGATTGTTCTGACCAAGCATCGACAAGTTGTTGAGCATAGGCGGCGGGAGTGTGATGACGAGCAGTGGCCGGTGTCTTTTTAACAACCCGACGGATGAGGTGCCACATAGAAGCCACACTTGTTTGCTGGTTGATGATGTCCGTGAACCGCTGCCAAGACTCAGTGTGAGCACACTCCTGCAGGGCAACTAAAGCGTCCACATACAAGATGCACTCGCTTCACGTGCTGCTGTCCATCGGCTACGTCTAATGTCTGCTCTGTTACAAGATGATGACGATGATGCAGAGGAGATAACTGAGGAGGAGTTGCGCCGTGCTCTCTCTCGGGGTAGAGCTTCTTCCCCTGATGATGATGGTATTACTTATGCTGTGCTGCGCCTACTTCAACAAGTTCCTGGGAACCCTCTACTTCGACTGTACAATCTATGTCTTCGTGACGGTTGTGTACCACGAGCCAGGACCAGCAGCACAATAATACCCATCCCTAAGCCCGGCACTGCGAAGTTCAGGCCTATTTCCCTTACTTCCTGTTTTTGTAAGGTTATAAAGAGAATATTACTCAATCGTCTCATGTACAGACTGCAGGATTACCTTTCTCCATGGCTGTTTGGTTTCCTTCCCCAGCGGAGCACAAACCACTGCCTAGTCGACCTGTACTCTCGCCTTAACAGGGACAGTGTGGTGGCCTTCATTGACCTTCGAAGTGCCTTTGATGTTGCTAATAGAGACTTTGGGATAAAGGGTATTCTACTAAGGTGGATTCGAGGCTACCTGAGTAACAGGACCTCCCGTGTGTTTTTCAGTGGTGCGCTTAGTCCTTTGTGAAGTTTTCATCTTGGTACGCATCAAGGGGGTGTTCTCAGCCCATTGTTATTTAATATTCTGATGCATCGGCTGCTCACTTCTCTCCCTGATATTCCTGGAACTACAATTACGTGCTATGCTGATGATATCTGTGTTCATTCTACCTCACCAAGGGATCTCCAGCGGTTTCTTGACTCCTTCTCTGTGGCCTCCTCTCACTGTGGCATTATTGTCTCCCCAGATAAGAGCAGAATATTCACCTGCCGCCTTCCTCAAGCTCAGCCAGTGTTCACCATTGGAGGGACTGTCATTCCCATGTGTTACCAGTACTGCTACCTGGGTGCGCCAGTTAATATTTGGCCGATTGTCCCTGCCAGACCTCAAGACCATCCCATTGTCCAGGACTTATTGGGTCGTCTCCAGCGCCGACTTACACCACTTCAATGGCTATCTAACAACTCCTTGGGCATCTCCATCCCAGTAGCCAGGACCATCTATATTGCTTTTATCCGTTTCGTTGTTGATTACCTCTCCCCTGCTCTGATTCAACTTCCTAGGGCTACTCTGGAAACTTTAGAAAAATTTCAGAATAGAGCAATGAGAATAATTCTCCGCTGTCCAATGTCGACCAGGATAGTGAACATGCAGCGTGAGTTGCGTCTTCCCCCATTAATCGAGAGAATTTATTGTAATGTTACTTGCTTCACTGTCAAGTGCCTCTATTTCCCACATCTTTCACCCCATTACTCTCAGTTAGTCAGGACTACTCTTAGACCAAACTACCCGGTCCCTCCCATACTGCCTGCTGGACGTACTCTTATAAGGTCTGTTTCCTCTGTGCTCCGTGGTCTTAATATAGATATAATGGTTGCAGACGTCCCCCAGGGCCCCCTCCATGGATGTTACCAACACCTGATGTGAGCTTTACACCTGCTTCCAAGTCGGAGCTGCCTTCTCTACAGTGGCAGTTGGCTCTGGAACACATAGAAACAGTGACGTCCTCCATCACAGATCCATACTGCCTCTACACTGATGGCTCACTGCAGGTGGATGGTGCAGCAGGTTGTGCTGTTTTCTCGCCTGACCTGGAGTCACCTCCAGGGGGCTGGGTTGGCTGTCGTCTCTGTAATCACTCTAGCCCAACATTGTGTGAACTGTATGCCATTCTGGATGCTGTTAGTGTTGTTTGTCAACGTGGAGTGAATGCTGCCATTTTTTGTGACTCCAAACCTGCCCTTCATTCCCTCTCTAGTGTTCAGCCCACACACTCTACTGTTATTCAGCAGATTTTATCGTTTTTGGCCTTATTGCGTCATCGTAACTTGACTGTCAAAGTTTTATGTTTGCCATCCCATGTAGGTTTACGTCACAATGGTACAGTTGACAGACTCGCAAAGGAAGCCTGCCATCTGCCTCCTCGCGGTGCTGGACGTCCTCTCTCACTGACATGTTACCTCTCTAAAGTCCGCTCCGCCGCTCTCCTCCCTGTACGGCGACGCAGGGATGCAGAGAGGCCCTTCAGCATCTCCATCACACATTATGAGTCTGTCTGCCATCACAAATATTCCTACCGTCGTCGAGGCCTCATGGTTCGTAGGCACAATGTAGTCTCTGCTCGTTTGAGGCTTGGCTACCGTCCACCGTGGCAGGTTGCTGGGATGCAGGGTGAGCCTCCCTTCACTGAGTGTCGCTTGTGTCGAGCGCCCCGTGCTAACACTATAGAGCACTATTGCCTGGCCGGCCCCACTGTCCGACACTTGCTGCCCCGGGCCCTGCCACTTGATGTGGTTTGTCGACACCTGCTGAACCACCAGGTTCTGGAGGAACTTCTGGTATGCCACCCTCGTTTTGGTGGATTTAAATAGGTCATAATGTAAATATTTGTCTGTATGCTTGTGCTCCATTCTGTTATGTTTTCGTGATGTGTGTGTGTGGTGTGTGTGTGTGTGGTGTGTGTGTGTGTGTGTGTGTGTATGTGTGGTTGTAGTCATTGTATTCTCATGGGTCCCACTTACCCGTATGTATTGTTGCCTGCCTGTTGATTGACGCTACGGCGCAATTAATTAAAAAAAATAATAATAATAACTACCGACACATTCATTCCATCGTGCAAATAAATCAGTATTATATCAAAATATAATCGTACAACAACACCTTATGTCAACTCAACCCCCTCAATTATTATTATAAGGTACGGCAAAATCATACACGTGTTGTTCTTTATTACCAAGATATTTACTACGATAGAAGAAAAGTGTCGGTGGATATTTGATTGTGGCTGTACCTGCTCACTGAGGTTTCAAATGCATCATCATTTTGTTCGGAATGTATTGTAAGGATTCACAGTTTCATTCAAGCCAGTTGGCTATTGACGACCACACTGTTCACATATCTGTTATTTTTTCTGGTTGGCTCTTATGGTGATGAAGGTTTGGATGTGTATGTTTCCCTCACACATTAACGAAACTAATTTGGTAGATAATCTTGATATTAACGATATAATAATTGTTTCTAACAAAGAAGAAGATTTAGTGCTTTGTGCCTATCGACTCATGGTGTTGGTCATTAAGGCAGTCAGTCTTGTTACATCAACACATCTTCCCCCAGCCTACAAGGTTGCTATCTTTGTCTTTACACCCGGGTACCTACTTACTGCTAGGTGAACAGGGACATAGGGGGATGGGAAAATTGTCCAACAATTCCACTAACCCTGGAATCGAATCCGGGACCTCTCGCGTGCTGGGCGAGTGTGCTAACCATTGCACCATCAGCGCCCCTTTGTTTCAAACATATAATGACGCAAAATGTGCCTCACCACTGTATACAAGTTGTAGCCACAAGAGATGTAAGATCCACATGGCCA
>JAWQEG010002187.1:202500-217500 GCA_033782935.1 Petrolisthes cinctipes | reverse complement strand
AAACGAAAGAATGTTAGCCGTGTTAATGACTTCTGGGTGAATTATTTAGCTAATTTGGTGAGTAAACTATACAGTGATCATCGTTATCTAACTGGTTGATAAATTTTGTGAATGTGAATACTCAGATTTTGCAAAATAATGAAGCCTTACAAGTGTGGTTGGTTGGGAAGCTAACAAACAAATACCACTGTGGAATCGGCTCTCAGTCTCGGTTGTGCAGAAATGGGTTTGAAAGGGGGAGTGATTGTAAGCGTGATCCATTTCACTGAGTACTCTGTATTTACTCTCTGCTTCCCTTTTCTCCCCACCCTTATAAAAAAATCAAAACGGGTACTGAGGAGAGAACCTGTATTTGTTATGTTAAAGGGCTACATATTCCTGTACACAATGCTAGGGAACAAATCACATCAATGTTACTAATAGAGGATCTGTTTCCCTACATAGTTTGGAGGAATTATTAGCCCTCCAATTTTCCAAAAGGTAGGTCTCCCATAAATGATAATTTGATGAACTATGGCATTTCCACTTACAAAAGAATACAAAGGAAGTACAGGTAACAGGAGGTCCATAGTGGCCTTTTACTAGGTTGCCTCTTTAACTATGCTAATCAAAACTACGTGTTGAAGGAAAGGATGGCAAAGGACAAGGCTCCTCCCCACCCACCACTCCCACTGGATATATATACCGGTTGGAAAAACAGATAGAAAATAACACCTTGCTTGTTATAAGCAAGGGTGTTATACAAAGGAAGTACAGGCAATAGGAGACCCATAGTGGCCTTTTAAGAGGTAAAAAGACTATATAACTGTACCCACCTCAGTCCTTCCCTGTATACCTCTACAGTACAACAGTCTCTTTAAAGAAGTTCAACGTGACTGAAGGGAGTGAGTGTGAAGGATATAATTTATAAGGGGAGGCCTGGGCGATTGGCTCTGTTAATTAATGACCGCCGCATTATGAGTGTATTGTGTGAGCAAATGATTGGTGCTGAGTGGGTGTGAGTAAAGGAGAGGAAGGGGGTGAGTTATAAAAGTGTAGGGGAGAATAACAGAGAGGAGGGAAGGGCGAGGAAGAGAAGAGAGGGGAGGGAGTTGGGGGAAAGGAAAAGAGAGGGTAATTAATGTAGGGTAAGGGTTGAACAAAGGAGGTTAGAGTAGAGTCAAGAAGAGGAGGGGAAGGGGTTGAGTTGAGAAGTGAAAAAAAGAGGGGGTTAGGGTTAGGTTAGGGTGATGAGGAGGTTGAGTTGGAAGGGGAAGAGCTGGAAAGAGGATGTTTTGTTGGGAAGGAAAGGGAGAAAAGAAGGTGTCGTGTTGGAATGGTCAGGGTGAAAAGGGAGGTTTGAGTTGGGAGAGAAAGGGAGAAATGAGGGGGTTATAGTAGGGTTAGGACAGAAAAGAGGTGGTTAGAGTAGGGTTAGGGCAGAAAAGAGAGGGGTTTGAGTAGGGTTAGGGCAAAAAAGAGGGGGTTAAAGTAGTGTTAGGACAGAAAAGAGGAGGGTTTGAATAGGGTTAGGGCAGAAAAGAGGGGTTAGAATAGTGTTAGGACAGAAAAGAGGGGGGTTTGAATAGGGTTAGGGCAGAAAAGAGGGGGTTAGAGTAGTGTTAGGGCAGAAAAGCGGGGGGTTAGAGTAATGTTAGGACAGAAAAGAGGGGGTTTGAGTAGGGTTAGGACAGAAAAGAGGGGGTTAGAGTAGTGTTAGGACAGAAAAGAGGTGGTTTGAGTAGTGTTAGGACAGAAAAGAGGTGGTTTGAATAGGGTTAGGGCAGAAAAGAGGCTGATGAGTTGGGAAGGATAGGGTGGAAAGAGGGGGTTGAGTTGGGAGGGACAGTGAGAATAGTGACTTGGTTAAGATTTCTTCCTGGTGTCATCTTTGGGACATGAAGCTTATGCCAACAAAACGCACTCCATCATCATCATCAGTAGATCCCATACATTGGATCCACCTCACCCCAGACTACATATTTCTGGTGAATATATTGAGGAAGTCGATACTCTGCGTTTGTTGGGAACGACTCTTGATTTCAAACTAACTTTTGAGAAACACATTCGTTCCCTGTCTGCCTCTATTGCACAAAAGACAGGCTTACTCCGTAGGTGCTACCAATTTTTTTTCTCGTGGCTGCATTGTATTAAATTCATTATACGCTTTCATTTTGCCTCATTTTGAGTATTGTGCACCTGTTTGGATATCTGCTGCCAAATGCCATCTAAAAATGATAAGCGAAATCGCCCTGTACTGTTTTTGTCTGTCAAATGGATACGAAGCTGTGCCAAGCGGTAGCCGCTGCAACCAACCAAGGGGAGGTGGCCGAGTGGTTAGTGTTCTGGACTCATGACCTAAAGGTCGGGAGTTCGATCCTCTCAGGTGAGGGCCTGAGAATATTTACTCTTCCGATTTGAGTGTTAGGCATTAACTATAATGTAACCGAACGTCGTAAAACACCCTCGCTGGTACCATAACAGCTGCAGTATTTGTGAATTACCCTCACTTCTCTACCTCTGTGGCTGGGTACCAGTTCGGAAGTCGTGACGTGTGTGTGTGAGCAGCAGTTGACCTGGGTCACGGTAACGGGCTTGATTAAGCCTATGTCCAGTGTCAGGTAATATAAAAAAAAAAAAAAAAAAAAAACGACCGCATCCAAAGCAACCCTGTTCGGGAGCAGTCTTGGTGCCGCTTGGTAGTCAGCTGAGCAACAACTATAAGGCGGACAGGTAATTGAAATTGGCTTAATTAGTACATGTAAGTTGCAATCAGTGCTAGATAAACAATAATAATGATGAAATAAGATGTTGTAGTATTATTTAATTTAATTAAGGAGGTATAGGCTGCTTGGATAGTTTTTCTACATATTATTATGGAAGACAAAAAGGTTTATTTATAAGTAATCAAACTTGCAATTTTTTTTACCAGTGCTTACAATTTTCTACTAGTGCTTACACTACTGCAGAGGTCTTGACCTTAATAATATTACTAAAGTAAAATCTGGTTACTCAGTTAATTGATTTTTTACCTAACATATACCTAACCATGAAATTCCGGTGAAATTTCAACATGTTAGGATAGGTATAATAGCCATGAAATGTTCATTAAGAGTGTCCAATTATTATTTTTTCCCCTCTACTTAACCTCAAGATATGAGGCTGTGTACAGTCGCCAACCATAGCGACGCCTTTCGCCTTGAGGTACAGTTGGACACAGGAATTCGTGGTACAGCCCAGGTGGAAGATCCTTGTCTCTATCTTATAACCAGTGAATTTTGTCCGGTATTTACTTATCGTCGATATCACACATCATAGTTTCTGCCCCTGGTGGTAAATCTTTTTGGTCGTTAAGGAATTTCATACTGGGAGGAGCTAAACATTTACCACCTCAGCTGTACCACGAATTCCGGTATCCAACTGTACACTGAACCAAAAGCACAAGCTTTTGTTTCCATACTATGATCATTTTCATAAAAAAAAATTTAAACCAACTCTGCTTCCTCTAACCCACTGCCTTCCTCCTTCCCCCACACTGAAGCAGAGGCTGCGGGTTTCGTATGGGTCAAGGAGAGGGGTGTGGCTATTGTCGGTGACTGTACCTAATTGTGATGATTTTATTTGGAGATCAGTTGGCCTTCTCTGTGATTATTTAAAATCTTACCAAAGTGTATTCCAATTATTGACCCTTTTATTCCAGATCAGTGTGTGTATACTGCGACAAGGCTTTCACAGACGCAGTAAATGCATGTAAGTACAGCCACAATCAAATATCCACAGACACTTTCCCTCCATCGTGCAAATAAATTAGTATCATATCAAAATATAATCATACAACAACACCTTACGTCAACTCAACCCCATCAATTATTATTATGATGTAGGCAACTGCAAAATCAGACATGTGTTATTTTTTATTACCAAGATAATAAATATGATAGAAGTAAGATTAAGTACGTCAGGATCTGATGATTAGGCCTGGATGCAATATTTAGATAAATGAATATTAAGAAATGAATGACAGTAGGCCTACCTTATAGGTAGCTCTGATATGTGGGATGTAAACAAATATCCTATTAACAACATTCATAAAATTACCAATGAAAAATACCCTAAAACAGGTCTGTCATTAATAACCTTGGCAATGGTCCTCTCAGGGAAAAGATGAATACTGTGTTGTAATTACCTTTCATATGATGCGAGAAGAGTAGACTGCACCAGTGCATTCATGTTCATCTGATTTTCAATGGCCGGTGGCATGGACCGGTAACTGTAACATATAACTTTGGTAATTATCATTGTAACTTGGAATCAGGGATAAAGGTGACAAACACGACTCCAAATGTATTTTAACGTAAATGAGGACACATATTTCATTCATTGCACTACTCTTGGCGTAATCTGCTAGCTCCTTAAGGGGATAGTATAGCTGTGGTTCTTCAGAGCGACTTAATTCTTCCATACTATGCCAGGAAACAGGGCCAGATGAACAAAAATAATGGTGGCCTGTTGCTTGGCATAGTTTGGAGGAATCAGTTGTTCCAGACTTACCAACCCTGTACCTCCCCCATTAATGAATAATTGAGAATTGATTTCATACTAACCTTAAACAATGTGGCATGTCATCTTCCTGTAATTCTGCCAACATTAAGGCTTGGTATTGCTTTTCTGAATATTGATATGACGATTCTGTCAAATGATAATTTTTCGGCTATTATTTTTGTTTACTTTGGTTCTGCACCTTCGGCAAGCCATTTGTTCGGCTCCACGTATCATATCTGTTTTTGTCGTCAGAAAGTGCTTGCTCCAAGCCCGCTTGCATATTATCCAAGTCTGGTGGGCTACCGCTTACTGCTGGGCCAAAATCGCGGCGGTTGGAAGGAGAATAACGTTTGGGTTATAACGATAAAATGAACCATGGGATAATCTTTGAAATAGTTTCATTCTCTTTCCCAGCTTATTTTACCCAATATGAACCTAACCTAACCTAACCTAACCTAAACTGGACCTAACCTTAACCTAACCAAATCAAGCACTGACATATACCCTTCCAGACTTGGATAATATGCAGCCCGCTTGGCACCCTTTGCCGACGTTTGGACAGCAAAAACACGGCTTTGATAGAGTTTTAAGTATGATTAAGTTCATTTCCCAAAATCTACTGTATCTCTAGACTTGTATCACGAGCGACAAGTTGGTGCTCTTAGATTTTTATATAAATTTTTTAATAATAACCGTCATCCCTTACAAGGCTTACATGGTGCTTTGCCTGAACCGTTCTATCCTTTTTTTTTCTTTTTTTATATCTTTCGACACTGGACATAGGCTTCATCAAGACCGTTACCGTGGCCCAGGTCAACTGCTACTCACACACACACACGTCACGACTTTCGAACTGGTACCCACCACAGAGGGAAGGAAGTGAGGGTAATTCCCAAATACTGCAGCTGTTATGGTACCAGCGAGGGTGTTTTACGACGTTCGGTGGCCTTATAGTTAGTGCCTCAAACTCAAATCGGAAGTGTAAATATTCTCAGGCCCTCACCTGAGAGGATCGATCTCCCGACCTCCAGGTTACGAGTCCAGAACACTAACCACTCGGCCATCTCCCCTTAAAATCTTACTCGATTTATTCTTAGTCTTAAGTATCTTGCTATGAATCCTGTTAATGGTAGTACGACGCAGCAGTTTTCACGGTGTTTTATTACTTCGTTTGTCAAAATATGGAATAAATTATCGAATGAGATTGTCCAGTCTGCAGTCATGTCTGCATTTAAAAGGGAAGTGCAGTGTTGGTAAATCTGGAGCAACTGATTCCTGCAAACAATTCCAAGCAACAGAACACCATTATTTTCGTTCATATTGTCCTGTTTCCTGGTATACTTTGGAGGAATCATGGCACTCCAATGTAACAAAAGTGAGTTACCCCCTTAAATATCGTGACAATCAATGGCTATTAATTGCAGTAGTTCCTTCTTGGATTCCTTGTAGCCAGTTTTCTTAAAATCGTTGCTTTTTCTTCCCTCCAGTGCCTTTAGGTATTACAAACTAACCTAACTAAACTAACACATTCGTAGTTCCTCACACACACACACATACACACACACACACAGTCCCTCTTCTATGTGTGGATGCAGTGTCTGTATCTGCACCCTGGGGGAAGGCTTTGGTAGTTTTAAGAGGGAAATTTTGTGTTGGTAATTCTGGAGCAACTGAATCCTCCAAACTATTCCAAGCAACAGAACAGAATCATTATTTTTGCTCTTCTACTTGGTCCTGTTCCCTAGCATACTTTGAAGGAATCAAGGCACTTCAATGTAACAAAAGCGAATTACCCCCGTAATGATAATAATAATAATTAGGGATTAAGAGTGGGTAGTAGGAAGGGTTGTTGTGAGAATTATAGAAGGCATTCACTATTCTGTCATTTCTCTTTTCTAGTATTTTGTAGCTTAGACCCAAACAGTCTCATAAGGACCAACAGACCTTATGCTGTTTGATATCCTTTGTATTTCTTTGTAGGGAGGGATAAGGATTGGGATATTCAATATTCAAAACCACTCAGCACTAACAAGATGGTTTTGTTTCTGTTTATTGATTGATGTGTAGGTGTTGATGTTACTGGCCCTCTTTGACAGACACGATACAACACATACGTACCCTTTTCCACACACACACACACACACACACACTCGGACACACACACGTACCCTTTTCCACACACACACAGGGACACACACACGTACCCTTTTCCACACACACACACTCGGACACACACACACACCTGGACACACACACGTACCCTTTTCCACACACACACACCGGGACACACACACGTACCGGTACCCTTTTCCACACACACACACGTACCCTTTTCCACACACACACGTACCCTTCTCCACACACACACAGGGACACACACACGTACGTACACTTCTCCACACACACACACACCCAGACACACACACGCACACTTTTCTACACTTCTCCACACACACACACACACACACCTGGATACACTCACTTCAGAGCATCTGTGAAACTCTTTTGTTTGTTTACATAGCGTCATTATGGTGAATACTAGAGCAGGACTGAGTTGTGTTAATTCATTTACTATTCATACGAGTAAATAAACACAGGGGGTGATGATGGTGATTAGCACACTCACCCAGCACGTGAGAGGTCTCGGGTTCGATTCCCGGGTCAGTAGAATTGTTGGACAATTTTCCCAGCCCCCTATGTCCCTGTTCACCTAGCAGTAAGTAGGTACCCGGCTGTAAAAACAAGGATAGCAACCTTGTAGCCTGGGGGAAGATGTGTTGATGTAACAAGACTGACTGCCTTAATGACCAACACCATGAGTCGATAGGCCTCAAGCCCTAAATCTTCTTTTTTAAATAAACACAGTGGTACTCGTTACTAGTGAAAGCAACAACTATACTGGGCCCATACTTACTAAAGAAATGGTCACTCTAAAGTCTAAAGCTATAATTAGGTTGCTCAGCTTTCATTCATGGTTACTAAGGACTAGAACCCAACACGACCTCAATTGAAATCATAATATAGACTCTTACTGTACACTCGCAATCCAAAATTTGTATTCAGGTCTTGTTGAAGTTTCGAATCATTTGACATGCTAGTGAACCAATTACAATGCTTATCCTGTTTTATATTTGCTTGAGCTCGCTTAATACTCGATCAAACTATTCGAAGCAAGCCTGGATACATATTTTGGATTGCGAATGTACAACTTCAAGAGGAGGAAAATCATCAACTGTTTCCAAATGAGCCTGAAACACTTTGGTGACCAGGGGTGGAATCCAAAGAGATTGTTTAGCGACGCGTCGCTAATACCGATGTCGTTAATAACTAACTACACGCAGGCGTCGTTAACTTCGCCCTGATCCAAGAAGCCTCTGCCCGCCTGTTGTTAGGAGCGCGGTAACTGGTACACGCCTCTGATTGGCTAGTCATCAATGACGTCATGGACACCTCGTAGCCAATCACGAAGCGTGTGACATGGCGCGTTTGTTTAAAAACCGCGATCAGCTGGCAGCTGTCAAAACAAGTGTCTTCGTATCGCTCTACTGAGTGTACTCGACTTTTTCATTTCAAACACAGCAGGTACGTCCACAGTTTTTATTTAGTATCTGAAAATAGTTTTTGGAGTCATACGAAATGTAAATAATGAAAAGGTTATGAAATGCTTATTGATTTTATGCACTCTTTGTATGGTAATTACATTAATCATTCAGTATACAGTACTTGGTTTTAGCATTTCATTAATTATTAACATACTTGTATTTTGTTTAAAACAATGATGTATAACACAGTACTGTATTTACAGTAGTGTACTGTGTTCTATTTTCGTAGCACTCTGTGCTCTGCCATCTAACTAATACCCAATATTCTAATCCTGTTCCCACCTCCTGTCAGTGCTTATAGTGGTGAATCCATGATCCATTCCCTGAAGATCATTTAATAACATTGTTTATTCTGAACACACAGCAGAATACGTATTGTTGCCACACTTCCTCCATGCACAAGAGGACATTAGGGACATCCTAGAAGTGATGATGGAGTCAGCAGGAAGCCACAGCTGCTATTAGAGAAAGTGCAGCAGCACAGAGACAAGCAGCTGAAGCCATTATAGTGCTGGCTTCTATTGTAAGAGTGTTTATTGAGAAATAAGGAAAATAACTTTGGATCAGGATGTGTTGCATACAGTATGCTACTAATTTGGCTAGGAGGATACAGTGTTGTCATGGTAGGGAAGACAGTAATAGCATGCTCCTAGCTAAGTTAGGAGCATACTGTAAATAACACTGAACTGCATACAGTCACACATTCCAGCAACACAATAAACATTCAAGATCCCATTGGAAAAACCATGTAATCGTAATGTAAATATAACCGATAACACCAACTTAGGAAATAGATATACAGTATATATATAGTTTGGTGATTCTGCATGCCAATACTGTACCAATGTTACCAAACATTCTGTCACATGCCACATTAAAAAAACATATAGCAAAACACCAACAGACACAGACATAATAAGTTGGTAAATAAATACACTAGTAACCAAGACATAATTTTATTTTTTTAAACCCCCTTTCGACCATAAAACTCCGGTATGATCTCGTCACGTGTCTGTCTACCCGTGCCACCACGATCACCAGCTCCAACTACATGGGCCTCAATAGGCATGTCCTCTTCTGGTAGATGCTGGAAAATGAAGGTATTAAGGGATTTTAGAAATCACTGAAAAACATTGATATATTAAGACAAACTTCAGGGTTGAAGCAGTGCAATTGCAGAGATTGCATTGTACAGTATTATAATAATTACTGTAATTGAAGTAATTACTGGTGTCTCATTGTACTTATACAGAAGCACAGTAAGGTAAGTTAATGCTACAATAAATACTAAGCCACAGTGTATACTTACATTGTTAGGGTCAGGAATACTCCTACTGACACACCGGTTGTGCAGCAGGAGACAAGCACTTACAATCTTTGCAGATCTCAAAGGAGTGTACTGTAATTCTCCACCAAACCGATGAATACATCTGTTAGATACCATTTATTAGAGGGATATAAAAGGAAAATGTAACAGTGGATTTTATGGACCAATGTGAACAAAAAGTAATCATATGAAATACATTAATAAAAAGAAATTTTCATTTCATTATAAAGTCAAAAGATTTAGAAACCTTGCCATTGATTGGAAACTCTTATGAAATTAGAATTGAGGTTTGGAGAGGGAGCAAATTATAACTATATATAGAGTTTGCTTGTGATTTGTTGAAACCGAAGGGATATTAAGAAGTCACTTCCTAACCTGAAGCAATTTTTCACAACTCCTAAGGTCAGCTCCACAATGACCCTTGTTCTTACAAGGGCCCTGTAGTAGAGTTCCTCAGCCTCATTTGTGGGATTGGTGACTGGAGTCATGAGAAAAGGCTCCAATGGGTACCCACTGTCACCTGCAACACATTGTTACCAGAAAGATGAACTATTTATACATACTGTACATACATATATAACCATACATAAACTCACCTGGGAGGAATATGTATATCATACAGCCTTAGAACTGTACACTTGTTAAAACATCTCCTGATACCAACCTAGGAGTAAGTAGTCCCCAAAGTGCCTCTACTAAAGTGTTGCCTCAAGTTGCTGTTCCTTCAAATGTAGGCATCATAAGTGGATCCTGCAAAGTGACACATGTATTAAAGCATGTGGTTCTACTTCAAATGTTATGCCAAGAAGCCCTCACATATATATAATGTTTTAATACACTTGGCAACCCTAGTGTCAATGGGAAGACTTTTTATATCAAACTTGATTTTTAAAGAGATATAACCATGCAGGTTTTGGGAAATTTTTTATATACAAGGGTATGCAATAATATAGACCATATACTAAACAGTATCTTACACAAAATTTCTTATTTACACACATTATTTAAATCTAGGTACATGAAATACAGTACAGTACCTGGAAATCTGGCAGAATAATTGATGATCAAGCCATTTCCATCACAAATAACTTGAAAGTTTAGTGAATTTAATCTTTTTCTATTGACGTACAGTACATGGCCTCATCAATACTTGGAGCCTTGATGGCAACGGGTGTACCTGCATACATAGCATAAATATTAATATATTGTTTAACAATAGCATCAATTTTATCTGTCTGCCTCATACTCTAAACAAAGGAATGACATAGTATATACAGGACTGTATACAGGTACAGTATTATATAAGCCAAACCAATATAATTCCTCAAGAGGAAAGTACACAAGTTAAGGTTGAAGTTAATATTGAGGGTAAAAAACTGTTACCTCTCTTACACCTTGTATGTTGTAGAGCCAAGAATCACAACAATGTTGGTGGGGGGAGACTGATCATTTATTATGAAGCATGTCTCTATATGATTGGGTTCTAACAACAAGGAAAACAACTAGCATTATGGATTTCATCAATAAAACTATGAAGCTTACCATCTATAGCTTCAATTACTGGTGGGAAGTTGGTGACCCTGCTGAAGGCTTGGGCTGATGTTTACAACTGTTGTGGTGTTGATGGCATATTAATTTCCTCAGCAGCCTTGGTACTCATGATGTTTGTTATTCTGGTGAATATTCTGCTGATGCTTGCTTGTGTTGGACCTGAAATAATCGTTATTTATTCAATATGTACTCATCAATGAGCTGCGTCAGCTCATGCCGAGTTAAGTGATAGTGCCTTATCAGCTCGTTGTCATTGAGAGCTAGAGGGTCCAGACTGTCTCGAAAGCATCTCTCTCTCCTTAGAGCCCTTGCTGCCATGTCAGCCAACACGTAGTCCATGGTGAAGTAGCCTCAGTCCGCTGGCTGGCAGTGTGAGACCAGTCACCGATGTACAGTACAAGCAGTACTTGAAATGTTGTCTAGCATGCTTTTTGCGTGTTTAACGGCACTTTGTTTACATCTTGCCGTCTTTAAATATATATTGATATCAATTTCCACTGTAATCAATGAGAAATATTCACTAAATATGATGATATCTGAGCCCATATGGTGCACGTCGTTAACTTCTACCAGCTTTTACTACACCTCCCGAGGTGTTTATATTAACGACGTCGCTAACGCGCCCGTGACGTCATCATTTTGCTTCTTGGATCGCGTCGGTAGTGGTCGACGTCGCTAACTCGAGTTACCGACGTTGTTAAGTTTCTTGGATCCGGCCCCTGGTCCACTGTGAGTTGTTTGTTGGTTTGACTGAGTTTAGCTTAGTGTCTGCATGCTTGGTCAACTTTTAAGGTCAGCCTTTTTTCCGAAGTTCCCATGACGGATGCAGACAGACAGACAGACTGACAGACTATTTTGATTTGATTTTTCTCGTCGGTGGGGAAACGCAACTCATTACTTATTTAATTAAAGGCTAAATAAAATGTTATGTGGACCAACCCATAAAGAACAGCTTATAGGTGTGGACGAATAGCAGGCAGATCTATCTATCTATATGTCTCGTGGCATTCACATTATTTATTAGTTACTCTCTTTCCAAGCCGGTTTCAACCTTCTGGATACGTGTTCCAAGGGTTGATAATAATATATATATACTGTTGGTAAAGAAAAACAAGTTGATTTTGTTGTTTTTATATACGTGAGGAAAATGTATCGGCTCAATCAGCCCATATCTTTCAGGGTTTTTTTTTTTTCTCGAAGTATAATGCAATAAATCTAAGATAAATTTTTACCCAGCATTAACGTAATTTGGTCATTATCTGCCATTTGTATGCACTGGAATTTACTACTAATAAAGATAAACTGTAAAGAGTGTGAAATGGAAGGAAATAGATGCATTTTGAACAGGTAAAATGAAAATAACATGTGGTGGAGTATAGTTGGAAGGCTTAAAAAAAAGTGTGTGTGTGTGTGTGTGTGTGTGTGTGTGTGCACTTGACAACTTTGTATGGACAGTTTGGTGGGCCCTTCACAGTCACGCATTATATTACAGCTCGTTGTAAATCCGGAAACTGATGATGATGTCATTATATTATGTCCCTCTCCATTTTCATTTTCATTACTTTTTTTATTTTATTTTTTATTTATTTTTTCTCGAGCAAACACCGGCGAATTGTTGTCGTTGTATATATAAGAAGAAAAAAAAATATTATTATCTCTGCCAAATCGTTAAGGCCTACTTTGTTACTTATTAAATTATTTACCATTATTAAATGGGAAAGTAAATAGGGTACTGTAATATAAGCTATAGAAAGACTTGTGTTGTTTATAAGATAAGCCATATGAGAGCCGGGTAAAATAAATATAAGATAAACTATAGAGACATTGGTGATGAAGTTAATTATATAAGCAATGGAGACTGATGTAGTGTAATATTATAATTATAAGCAATGAAGGACGTGTGAGTGTTTGGTGTTAGTGGTGGTAGAATTAGTGTGTGGGAGGAGTAACATTGTAGGTACAGTGGTGTCAAATATAATCATCCATATAGGGTTAACTCACGTAAGAGTTTGGCAGCTTCACTCTGTTCCTTAGATGATAAACTTTCCAATAAATAGGTTAACTACCATCTTTAAATTTAATACAAGCAGCTACACACTACTTAAAAACAATAATATTATGTGAACGTGAAAACATTAGACAGCAAATTGTTTGAGATACCCATATGTGGATTATTATTATTGACCACGACTGTATATAACACAGAGGGTAATAGTCCACCTACAGTCCTACACCCTGTGATGGAGATAGACCCTGTGATGTAGTCAGAAAATTGGAGGTAAACGAGTCCTTCAAATATTGCCACGAAACAAGCACCTATATGGAAGGAGCTTGTTTCATGGCATAGTTAGGAGGGAACAGAAGCCTCCTATTCTAATTACACGATAACACCTCTTACACCACTCTCACGTTCTTGTCTTGCCTGATCTCTCTCATTATCCTTCTGTTAGCCTTCTAATACCCCTCTCTTTTTTTTTATCCTCTTCCGTTCTCTCTGTCTATCTATCTATCGAACTATGTATCTATCTGTCTATATATGTTTCTATTTACTTCTTTTCATTCATTTATCTATCTGCATTATTATGTAGGCTATAATATATCTCTTTCACTTTATTAATCCTTCAGCTCTCTCTCTCTCTCTCTCTCTCTCTCTCTCTCTCTCTCTCTCTCTCTCTCTCTCTCTCTCTCTCTCTCTCTCTCTCTCTCTCTCTCTCGTCTCTCTCTCTCTCTCTCTCTCTCTCAATTATTATATTCACCCTCATCAATCATTTATAATCATCTTCCCGTTGCTCCTTCTCTCCTCTCCCTCTCCCCTCCTATCCTCTTCCCTCCTCTCCCCTCCTCTCCTTTCCCTCTCACCTTTTCATTCATATCATCATTGATTTATTTTGAATGGACATAAATCCCATCGACCAACATATACGTCATTCTTTGATAGCCCCTTATTAATCTCTTGTTCTTCATCATCCTCTTTCTTCACGTCTTTTGGTACTTCTCTGTCTACTATATATATTCTGTTCTTTTCTTCTCCACCTTCCCTCCTTTTCGCTCAATCTACTCCTCTATCATCAATTCTGCTCTCTTCTCCTCCTCCACTTCTCCCTTCCTCCTCCACTTCTCTCTTCCTCCTCCACCATTGCCTTCTCAATCATTAATCTGCTCTCTTTCTCCTCCACTCCACCTCTCCATCTCTTTCACCACCTCTCCCTTCCTCCTACACCATCGCCTTCTCAATCATTTACTCTGCTCTCTTCCTCCACCTCCACCTCTCCATCTCTTTCACCACCTCTCTCTTCCTCCTCCACCATTGCCTATTCTATTATCAATTCTGCTCTCTTTCACCACCTCTCCTCTTCCTCCTACACCATCGCCTTCAGTCAGTGTTTTTGTCATTTTTCTCTCCTTTCTTGTTTTCCTCCTGGTTCATTCCGGCAACAATTAACAAGAGAGAGAGAGAGAGAGAGAGAGAGAGAGAGAGAGAGAGAGAGAGAGAGAGAGAGAGCCTCATTCCTCCAGGCAATAATTGAAGCCTCGTCACCCTAAGGCTTCGTTAAAGGGGACCACCAGGTTTTTTTTTTTAATGTCTGTTTTGGTGTGCATAATGTGTCAGGGTTACTTTTGTTGTTGTCTGGGAGGGGAAGGAGTTGTGGGTTTTTGGTGAGGCTTGTGGGAGGCAGTTTAGTTTTGATTGTATCATTATTATTATTAGTAGTAGTAGTAGTAGTAGAAGTAGTAGTAGTAGTAGTAGTAGTAGTAGTAGTAGAAGTAATAGTAGTAGCAGTAGTAGTAATCGTACTATTATTATTATTAGTAGAAGTAGTAGTAGTAGTAGTAGTAGTAGTAGCAGTAGAAGTAATAGTAGTAGCAGTAGTAGTAATCGTATTATTATTATTATTATTATTAGTAGTAGTAGTAGTAGTAGTAGTAGTAGTAATCGTAATAGTAGTATTGTTATGATTATTATTATTATTATTACTATTATTATTATCATTATTATTA
>JAWQEG010002187.1:95000-200000 GCA_033782935.1 Petrolisthes cinctipes | reverse complement strand
ATCATTGCCTCGTTTTCCACAGGTAATTTCTTAGTTCCAGGATACAGGGAGAAAGAAACCATATAGTCCTGTGATGATCTAGTGTTGCTGAAGTTGTGATGAAATATACATACACGTACGAGTTTAATAAGTGAGATATAATTGATAACTGACCTGTGTTGTGTGGTGTCATGAAAATAAACGCACACACATTTATTAAGTGAGAAATGAAATGATAACTAACTGTCGTGGTGTTAAAAAGATACACATAAATGAAGTCTGACTTTAATGGTGTTCAGAAGACTTATCTATTCGAAAAATATTCATAATTAAGTATATTGCACACATTTATAAGTTTCGAGTGTGAGTAGTGAAAAAAATTGTGAGCATGTGAGTAAATGCATGGATCCAAAGACAACGTTTGAACCGATTGTATTCCCAGTCAAAACCCGAAACAATAATAATAATAATAAGGATGAGACTGAGAGTAACAAGTCCATGGGTTGGTTGCTATATTTCTGTTGTTATTGTACCGATGCTCAGCCTAGAAAGGTAATTAATTATTTAGGAATACCATAAACCCGAGCCCAGAGTCACTCCTCCCCGATGATCGTAAAGGAAATCAAACTCAATAAGCCGATCACGAATAATTTAGAAAACGGATCCTTGTTTTAAGTGTCATTCTACAGGACAATGGTTAAATTATTCCAGAGACAATTATTATTCACCCGGATTAATTAAGGGGGTCATAAATTAAGGGAGGGATTATATATGTGGTTAATTAGTGAACTGAAGGGTTATCGACTCCTTCCAAACTATTATATATATATATATATATATATATATATATATATATATATATATATATATATATATATATATATATATATATATATATATATATATATATATATATATATATATAACCCAGGAAACAGACCATCACCTTAATTAATTATATAATATTATTCATAAGGGGATCTGTTTCGTGGCTAAGTTTTTGGAGGACTCGGTAGTTACTTCTTCAATTTCCCAACAAGTATGTAAATCTCTCCTGACAGACAGTGAGTGGGTCGTATTTTGTAGTTGGGGAGGAGGATGCAGTTCCCTCCAAAAGTTACTAGAACACAGACTAATAAAGCCTCATTTTTTATATAGAATAAAGGAACTGGTGTGTGTGTGTGTTTTTTTGTTTGCATATTGGTGTGTGTGTGTTTTTTTTTTTTTTTTTTTTCATAGTTTGGAAGATTCAGCGAACCCCCCCCCCCTGCCGCAACCCAATAAAATTTAGGCGTCCGATTCCTCAAAATTCCCTTCTGAAATTCTTCCTAGTGTGTGTGTGTGTGTGTGTGTGTGTGCTTCGTGACCTCGTTTTGAACAAATTAGTAACTTCCAATTCACCAAACTCACTTCAGGAATCCTTAATTAAACGATATTCCGAGTTAGTCGTTTGAGTTTGGTAATAATATGGGACATACGGTAGATTTTTTTTTTTTTTTTTTTTTTTTTATGTTCCGACACTAGACATAAGCTTAATCAAGCCCGTTACCGTGGCCCAGGTCAACTGCTGCTCACACACACACACACACACGTCACGACTTCTGAACTGGTACCTAGCCACAGAGGGAGGAAGTGAGGGTAATTCCCAAATACTGCAGCTGTTATGGTACCAGTGAGGGTGTTTTACGACGTTCGGTGGCCATATAGTTAGTACCTGACACTCAAATCGGAAGAGTAAATATTCTCATGCCCTCACCTGAGAGGATCGATCTCTGGACCTCTTGGTTATGAGTCCAGAACACTAACCACTCGGCCACCTCCCCTACCGGCCACCTCCCCTACCGGGAAATGCCATAAAGCAATTAATTATATAAAGAAACACACGTACACCCATACATATTATAATTCTTCAACACCACGCTAACCTCCTACTCATCTCTCTCTCTCTCTCTCTCTCTCTCTCTCTCTCTCTCTCTCATTCCTTTTCACCTGCCGGGCATAAAGGTAAGAGCCAGATGCTATAATATGACATAGGGAAGGGTGGATGTCTTTTTATGACCACGAGTGTAAACAGAGTACAACTTTTATGTTTGTTTATGAGCGAGAGACTCTGGGGTGTAAAAGTGTGTGTGTGTGTGTATGTGTATGTGTGTGTGTGTGTGTGTGTGTGTGTGTGTGTGTGTGTGTAATAATAAAATAATAATAATTAACGGTTTATTTACATGGCAGTCAGAGACTGAAAATTTACAGAGGGGAAGATTACATTAATATTAATTCTAAGATCTATAGGCTACAACTTGGAGACATACTAATCTAGGTGTTTATTTTTCGCACTAAAGTGGGAACAGCACTCTGGCGATAGCGGTCAGTGCGAGGGGCTCTTAGCGGCACCAGTTTGTTTTGGTGTCTGGTAGCCCTGGCTGGTGGGGGGGCGTCAGGTGGTAGGAGGTGACGGTGGCGTGGGTTACGTAGCAAGCCTTCCCCAAACTTGCTAAGGGCTTGCTCATACATGGCTGTCTGCCTGGGCAGACTCAGGGTGGTGAGGGCATTATTGTAGCTGGTGTAGGCAGGGCCCAGTATGACTCTGCATGCCCTCCTCTGAACCTTCTCAAGCTGTTGTTGTTGCGTTTTGTTCAGAGATGAAGACCACGCTGGGGAGGCGTACAGCAGTGAGGGTAATATGAACGAGGTGTAAACTGCCTTCAAATCCCCTGATGGAGTCCCCAGAGACCTGAGTCTGCGCAGCATGTACAGCTTGTATGAGGCTACCTTGACCATCCTAGCGACATGTTGCTTCCATGATAATAGGTCATCCACAGTGATGCCGAGAAGCTTGAAGGAGTAGATGACTTGGAGTGGATGAGGGCCAATTGTGAGCTGGGGGGGCGGTACAGCTGCAGATGAGATACAGACGTGCATCACCACGGTCTTGGTGTGTGTGTGTGTGTGTGTGTGTGTGTGTGCAAAGAAGGTATTCAAGATGTATACATGAACGAGGTTTATGCACACATTTATGTTCCTCGTTAGCTCATACGTATATTTGTGTATACATATGTGTAAGCATTACATGTAAGTAATTTGTCAGAGAGAGAGAGAGAGAGAGAGAGAGAGAGAGAGAGAGAGAGAGAGAGAGAGAGTGAGAGAATGGAGTGAAATGGAGGAAGAGAATGAGAGACAAACAGAAAGATAATGTCAATAACAAAACACACACACACACACACACACACACACACACACATACACATATCTCTCCAACTTCGCACCCGCCACATATACCATCCGAGATAACCAAGGAGACCGAGAAACACAGGGACACAAATGCCCACATAAATCACAAGGAATGGACCGACCGACCGAGAGAGAGAGAGAGACACAGAAAGCAGTCAGTAGTACTGTTTCAGGTGCTTGGTGTTCGGTCCATGGGGCGCCTCGTGGAGCGGAACTTGTATCGCTTCCAGTTAGTTTTATGACGGAGCTTTTGAAATGGTGTTGTTGTTCTGTTGTGTCACGTACGATACCATAAGGTTCGGGAAGTTATGAGATGCTTACCAGGTGATATTTATCGAGTTAACGAGATGATGATGATGTTTGTTGTCTGTGATATTTACTTGTTTACGGTCGAGCTGTGTGTTTGTCTTTGAAGGAATCTATAAATATTTAAATTGTACTATAAAACTCAAGTGTTATAGTATTAATGTTGTCTTTGAAAGAGTGTGGGGTATATAGCAATGAGTAGAATATATTTAATGTGTATATGATAGAATTCTAGTGTTGTTTATAGTCTAAGTTCGACCCTTGAGATTATCTGTTGTTTGCGATCCAGAAATAAATAATATAAGCCTACGGTATAGATGGCGATCGACCTTTGATATTGTTTTTTTCATTATGTTACAGCTTGGATTTTCTTTGTAGTTTTTTTTTTTACGAGAGGGCTTTCTGTTGGGTGACCTGTGAGAGAGAGAGAGAGAGAGAGAGAGAGAGAGAGAGAGAGAGAGAGAGAGAGAGAGAGAGAGAGAGACAACAATACCACCAACATGGGTTTAGATGAGAACGGTACAGTATCCTCACAGTCTAACAATATTGCCTCCCATACACCCCCTTCATCCCTACACACACACACACCAAATATACACACACATAACTTGTACTCATCTATATAAATACAGTTGCATCGAATTGTATTGATGTCCCTTCTCTTCTATTCAACAACTCATAATTATAAACATCACGTATAAATGAGATGAAAAAGGAGTACGTGTTGTTTTAATCACACTTCACCTACACGTTATTTTTTATATTATATTATTTATATATTTATTTATATATTTTTGTCAAAGTTAGAGATGAGTGGGTGGGACTGAAAACGTGGATGGATATTTACATACACGTATACATGGATATAAGCATAAAAGCACACGTAATTAATACATACACACATAACTTGCACACAGGTATACATGGCACACACACACACACACACACACACACACCAACAACACAACGCAATTACAAGTCTGCCCGTATTTCCCAGGTACCCCCAACCCCCTCTACACCCCCCCCTTCGCCCCCCCCACCCCCACCCAGCCAACCACCCAACCCACCGCTCAACCCCAACACCTTCCCCACCCCACCCCTTCGCCCCCCCCCCACCCCAGTCGACTCATGCTCCTACTGTCATAACTCTCTCTCTCTCTCTCTCTCTCTCTCTCTCTCTCTCTCTCTCTCTCTCTCTCTCTCTCTCTCTCTCTCCTATGCCACCTTATCCACTCTCCCTCCTGTCCCCTCTGCCCTCACTCACACTCTCTCTCTCTCTCTCTCTCTCTCTCTCTCTCTCGCTCTCTCTATGTCAAAGCCCCAGTTGGTGTGATAATCGTAACTTTATTGTCTCGTGTTGTTGAATGCAGTAAGGGGTCGTCGTCCAGAGAATGGGTACTACTGGAGCCTCCAAAACCCACTCACAAAACAAGAGCGTCTGTACTGGAGTGCTAGGAGTCTGTTTTGTGGCATTGGTTGGAGGAATCTGTAGCCTCCACTTCACCGAATGAATGCAAT
Source organism: Petrolisthes cinctipes (assembly GCA_033782935.1). Classification (NCBI taxonomy): domain Eukaryota; kingdom Metazoa; phylum Arthropoda; class Malacostraca; order Decapoda; family Porcellanidae; genus Petrolisthes; species Petrolisthes cinctipes. The sequence goes on along the minus strand of JAWQEG010002187.1, from coordinate 194,969 downwards.
TTGTTCCCTTACATCAAAGATATTTCTGGTTTGCACTCGATCCTTCCTTACTTCTTTCGTTTCCTATCTTTGTTCTTTCTTTCTTCATTCTTTTTCCTTCTCTCCCACCTATCATTGTTCCTCCTCCACTTCCTTCCTCTCTTCATTTACTTATCCATTCACTCTTTTATTCTTGCTTTTCTTCCTTCCTTCGTTCTCTCCCTCTCTCCTTCATCCTTCCTTTCATCCATCCACTCCTTCCTTCATTCCAACCCTCTCTCCTTTCCATCCCTCTCTCCTTTCCATCATTCCTCCTTCCTTGCATCCATCTACTCCTTCCCTCATTCCTTCCTTCACACACACACACACACACACACACACACACACACACACACACTCCGTACCACTAAGAACTCAATAATAATTCCTTTGTATCCTAGAAACTGTTATGAGTAAACTTCCCTCCTCATCATTAATTGCGGTCAGTCGTGGCTCTATCACACGGGCACATAATTATTATTTCCTCCAATTTCCATCCTTTATCCTAGAGCTAAATTGTCCTCGCATTGATTCGTCGTTGTCCCCTACATCTCTTAAAATGGGTCGGAGGACATAGGAATGCATGTGTAAATTTTCCTAAATATGCGTATAGTGTATGGCTGTATGGCTTCAAAGAGGAGTACTAATGCATATATACATTATTATTTTTTTGTATATATATATTTTTAACACGAAATTGAAGGTGGCAATAAACCACAGTACTATACAGGGTTATTCAAAACTACATTTACAAAATGACAGGGTAAAGTCCTGACATGATGTTAAACATATTTCCATATGTATTTTTCAAAAATTTAAAAAGTTAATGACAGACATGAAAGCCAAATCCATTACCGTGGGCGAATGATCGAACACTTCTAAAATTAACTCCCCCCCCCCCCCTCACAGCACCCCGTGTTCTCTCTCGGGTAGACGAGGGAACTTAATACAACGTATGAAGCAATAAACCCTTATTGTTCACGGGATTCAAACAGACCCTTAGGCTTCGAATTGATCCCAAGTATTCGTGTTTCTTGTAATGTCAGATAGGCTAAGAGAGTAGTAGTATCCCTAAAGATTTGTCCATGACTGTACCTCTACCTATTGTTTTGTGTTCGAGTTACACTTACCGAGTGATACGTGTAGATGCCAGGGCGGTACTACTAACTTATCTGACATTACAAGAAACACGAAGCCTTGGGATCGATTAAAAGCCAACGGATATGTTTGAATCCCATGATCGATAAGGGTTTCATTGCTTCATACGTTTTAAAACTTGCCTCGTCCACTTAAGAGAGAGGTGGGGGGAGGAGTTCATTTTAAAGCGTTCGATCGTTCGCCCACGGTAATGGATTTGGCTTTCATGTGTGTAATTAACTTTTTACATTTTTGAAAAATGGAACTATGTTTAACATCATGTCAGGAATTTACCCTGTTATTTTGTAAATGTAGTTTTGAATAACCCTGTATATAGCAGATTCGACTCTCGTTGTGGTTTACTTTTCAATAATTAATTAACTGATCTTGATGGACAAATTATACATCGTTCTTTCTCTCCCACTTCCTTGCCTATAGAGGAACACGAGAGCCAAGGTAAGAAGAGAAGGAGGTTTGGTTCATATTATGTCACTCTGCTGATTTTAACCCTTCTGCTGTTTGGCCTTTATGCTGTTCTCTTGTTCTGCTGTTTGGCCTTTATGCTGTTCTCTTGTTCTGCTGTTTGGCCTTTATGCTGTTCTCTCGTTCTGCTGTTTGGCCTTTATGCTGTTCTCTCGTTCTGCTGTTTGGCCTTTATGCTGTTCTATCGTTCTGCTGTTTGGCCTTTTTGCTGTTCTCTTGTTCTGCTGTTTTGACTCTGCTGTTCTCTCGTTCTGCTGTTTGGCCTTTATGCTGTCCTCTCGTTCTGCTGTTTGGCCTTTATGCTGTTCTCTCGTTCTGCTGTTTGGCCTTTATGCTGTTCTCTCGTTCTGCTGTTTGGCCTTTATGCTGTTCTCTCGTTCTGCTGTTTGGCCTTTTTGCTGTTCTCTTGTTCTGCTGTTTTGACTCTGCTGTTCTCTCGTTCTGCTCTTTTGCCATTCTGCTGTTTGGCCTTTCTGCTGTTCTCTCGCTCTGCTCTTTTGCCATTTTGCTGTTTTGATTACTGTTGGTTTCTGCTGTTCTCTCGTTCTGCTCTTTAATTACCTTTCTGTTCTCTCGTTCTGCTGTTTGGCCTTTTTGCTGTTCTCTTGTTCTGCTGTTTTGACTCTGCTGTTCTCTCGTTCTGCTCTTTAATTGCCTTTCTGCTGTTCTCTCGTTCTACTGCTTTACCGTTCTGCTGATATTATCTTTCTGCTGTTATCTCGTTCAGCTGTTCTGAGGTTGTCATGTTCTGCCTTTTTGTCACCACCTATAATAAGGAAGGAGCTTGTTTCGTGGTATGGTCAGGAGGAATCAGAAGCCTCCAATTCTCATACTGTACACGATCACAGGGTCCCTTTTCCAAACATTAAAAGAAAAAGAAAATGTGTTTCATCATTACATCAAAGTTGAATGTGTTTAAATGTTTTGCCTCTATACTACACTGTCCCACCTCTCAATTCACATTCTTCTTCCTCCACGGGCGCCATGTGACCTTGCTGTTGCGGCGCTTAATATCAATCAATCAATCAATCAATCCTTCTTTGCTATATATAAGAGTTGATAATTATATGTGATTTGATAATAAAAACACAAGATAATATTCCTGCATTTATTTATTTATTTATTTATTTAATCTCTTATACTTATTGTATAAAATACCGGTGGTTTTATAATTTCAGCATACACTTTTATTCTTATATTTTTGTACTTATTACTATTATTATGATTACTACTATTATTTTTATTGATATTATTATATATATTATTATCATTATTATTATTATTATTATTATTATTGCTAATATTATTGGTATTATTGTGACTACTATTAGTGTTATTGATATTATTATTGATATTATTATTATTATTATTATTATTATTATTATTATATTGTTATGTCGCGATGTAACAACACTGTGAAACAGGGGTAGTCAAGATGTTAGTGAAGATGTTGTATTCACTTAGGGTTAATAACAAGTCAGTAACTGTCTCTATATTTATTATTTAGTGTTACATCGCTGAACAAATAATAAATGCTGCTTTCTTCAGGTTGTACAGTTGCGGAAGGGAGTTTCTTTATCACCCTGGGCTCCTCTATACCCTACCCCACAAGGAGGTGACGGAGGTGTAGAGAGTTGAACATATAACGACGGAGATGATTGGTCGATAAGTTGCTAGGAAAGTTTAGTGAGAATATAACCTTATTATATCTAAACAAGAGAGCATTGTGGTGAACTAAATATATTATGTTTATTTGCCATATATACAGTATATGAAGAACAGTAGCATACATTGTTAATGAGGAACTGAATTATAACGCATACTGGAATAACTCGTATTTTATTCTCAGTTGTGGTTGTCATACATCAGCCAACTGATGGTGATGGGAGGGGATCTGCCTGGCATTGCTTCACGGTCTCACGGCTCGTGATGTGATTCGTTTTATGGCTTCAAATATTCATTTCTACCTTAGTAATAGGGATAGGATATATGCTTTTTTATATAATTATAGACAAATTTATAACGATTTACATTTACAGATAGTGAAGTAGTGTTATCGTTTGTTGTTAATTTTGTCATCTGTTTTCTTATTTATTTTCAGTACGAACTGTTAAAATTTATTTTGATAGAGCCTAGTGAGATGAAGAACGTTGAGTTAAAATAAGCATTTGCTCGACAAAATGGTAAGAACAACACTCTATGACGAGGAGCCTTTATTGACGACGTTTCGCTATTGCTTCTTCAGGTTAAAGGCACATCCATATAACAGACAGTGCTGTGTAACTTATAGTTCCATTTTTATTTGTATGTGACTGTATTCTGTTTGTTCCACTTCCTCCGTTACCATTCCATGTATTTTTTTTTATTTGCCCCGATGTTCTTTCCTTTCCCATTATCAGCTCGTCCTCTCCGCCTCTCCTCCCCCCCTTCTACCTCCGTTTCCTTCCTCCTGCGTGAATTCACCCACCCCTACTCTCTTTCTCCCTCCCGCCTCCCGCCTATCACGTGACCCTTCCGCCTCTCCCCCACTATGAGCGGTATACATATATATTCGTTTACACTACCTGTCTTCACTCATACCTGAAGAGGGCTACGTGATGTAACCGAAAAGTCGTATATCTTTTTCAATAAATTACAAATAAATGTGGGTTTTTCACTAGACTTCTGCATTCACGGCATTGTGAATTTTTCTTGTTCATTATACAGTACTGCTGAACCTTAAATATGCGCGCTCCATGGGGAAGGGTAGAGGCGGAGGTAGTAAGGGGGGGGGGAGATGCGGGGGAGCATGGAGTTAGTACAGGTGGAGTCGCAATGGCTCACTAATCCAGGGGAGTAAAGTGAAGACACCGAACTGTCATTTTCGGCGCCTTCAATATGGCGGACACCAAGATATGTTTCAGTAAAAGTGGACTTCTGACCTGACATACAAAGGTATGCGCCATCTTGAAGGCGCCGGAAATGACAGATTGGTGGCTTCACAAATCAGGTCCTACTGGCGCCTCCACCTATGCTACCTCCATGCGGGGGAGTATACAGGCGGGGGTGAGCGAGGTAACTGGGTGTGTGTTATAGGTTATTGAGGAGAGGTAGGGAGGAAACGAGAGCAGAAAGGGGTGGAGATAGCCAGGTTGCCGTTAAAGCTGACAAACTATATATAATAACAGAAATGATGACAGAATGAAGCTAATGACAATTGCAATGTTTACATTGGAAACATGGCAACAATGAAGATAAAACAAATATACTGGTATTCAGTATTCCTAAGAATTCTCATTCAGGTCACATGGTAAACCCTCAAACATAAACCGCATTATATAACTATAAACCCATTCACATAAATATTTTTATACATATGGCCCTACATATTAAGCAGGTCTCCATTCTCAGAGAGAGAGAGAGAGTTTGAGTGAGCGAGTGGAAGTGGGGGAGGGGGAGAGTGAGAGAAAGAGGACGAAGCATACAAACAGAGAGAGAGAGAGAGAGAGAGAGAGAGAGAGAGAGAGAGAGAGAGAGAGAGAGAGAGATGATTATTATGATAGTAGAAAATTTCGTTTGTGATGAATGGAGAGGACTTGTTATGAGGTTTTCTACAATATTAAAACAGAGATTTACACACACACACACACACACATATATATATATATATATATATATATATATATATATATATATATATATATATATATATATATATATATATATATATATATATATATATATATATATATATATATATATATATATATGTATATATATATATATCTATATATATATATCTATATATATATATCTATATATATATATATATATATATATATATATATATAATATATATATATATATATATATATATATATATATATATATATATATATATATATATATATATATATTATAAGCTGAGAAAAGTTAAACCAAGTTTCTGGTGGGGTCAGGCCGTGTAGTTCCTTGTGTAGTGTTTTGCAGTGTTCCCTAAACTAGGGATTCATAACTTCTGTGATATGATGTAAAAGGCACACAGATAATAACACATAACAATACAATTTCGACGTAAATATTTTGGTATCCCAAATAAAAAGAAATATAGAAAGCATAATATATTAAGTGACGTATAAACAAACATGTAAAGCAACCAACACCTCGAAGCGTTACTCGATAATCTCAGGGCCTCAGTCTCAGGCCACGACCTTCAATCCCGAGATTGAGGTATAAAAAAATAATAAACTAAGGTCTTTGTGTGGCAATAAAGAAATGTTGCTTATATAATACCATGTTGTCTCTTTTATCGAATTATACCGTAGTTCTTGGTTAGGTAAGTAAAGTAACGTTTACGTCTATAATATAATTTGAAAGAAAATAATTTAAAATATACCTTTTCTTAATAAAAATATATACGTTAAAAGCATCACGAGCGGCAACACTCTCCACACCCTACATTGCAGTTCTTGGGTGGTGAGGAAATAAAGTAAAAATTTTAATACGTGCAGTGTAATGTGTTGTAAATATTGTAACCACGAAGTAATTAAATATAAATTATATGAGCGAGAGAGATATATATGAAGTAAAAAAATAACGTATGAAAATGAAGAGAAAGTGAAGAGAAAGAATACAGGTGCTGAGAGGGAGGGAGGAAGGTTGAGGTGGAAGGGCGAGGCATGGTTGTCAGGTGTTTGGGTGGTTAACCCACCATATATATATAATTGTTATGCATTTTGCTATAGAATAAATATATAAATGTATAATGAACAAGAAAAATTCACAATGCCGTGAATGCAGAAGTCTAGTGAAAAACCCACATTTATTTGTAATTTATTGAAAAAGATATACGACTTTTCGGTTACATCACGTAGCCCTCTTCAGTTATGAGTGAGGACAGGTAGTGTAAACGAATATATATGTATACCGCTCATAGTGGGGGAGAGGCGGAAGGGTCACGTGATAGGCGGGAGGCGGGAGGGGGAAAGAGAGTAGGGGTGGGTGAATTCACGCAGGAGGAAGGAAACGGAGGTAGAAGGGGGGGAGGAGAGGCGGAGAGGACGAGCTGATAATGGGAAAGGAAAGAACATCGGGGCAAATAAAAAAAAATACATGGAATGGTAACGGAGGAAGTGGAACAAAACAGAATACAGTCACATACAAATAAAAATGGAACTATAAGTTACACAGCACTGTCTGTTATATGGATGTGCCTTTAACCTGAAGAAGCAATAGCGAAACGTCGTCAATAAAGGCTCCTCGTCATAGAGTGTTGTTCTTACCATTTTGTCGAGCAAATGCTTATTTTAACTCAACGTTCTTCATCTCACTAGGCTCTATCAAAATAAATTTTAACAGTTCGTACTGAAAATAAATAAGAAAATAGATGACAAAATTAACAACAAACGATAACACTACTTCACTATCTGTAAATGTAAATCGTTATAAATTTGTCTATAATTATATAAAAAAGCATATATCCTATCCCTATTACTAAGGTAGAAATGAATATTTGAAGCCATAAAACGAATCACATCACGAGCCGTGAGACCGTGAAGCAATGCCAGGCAGATCCCCTCCCATCACCATCAGTTGGCTGATGTATGACAACCACAACTGAGAATAAAATACGAGTTATTCCAGTATGCGTTATAATTCAGTTCCTCATTAACAATGTATGCTACTGTTCTTCATATACTGTATATATGGCAAATAAACATAATATATTTAGTTCACCACAATGCTCTCTTGTTTAGATATAATAAGGTTATATTCTCACTAAACTTTCCTAGCAACTTATCGACCAATCATCTCCGTCGTTATATGTTCAACTCTCTACACCTCCGTCACCTCCTTGTGGGGTAGGGTATAGAGGAGCCCAGGGCCCAGGGTGATAAAGAAACTCCCTTCCGCAACTGTACAGTGGGCAGCATAAGTTGGCTTCATTTCTACCTATGTATCTATGAGCTATATTGATGTTGTAACACAATTTGAATGTAGAGATGACAGATATACTTCACACGTGGTAAATGACACATGTTTTTAGGATAGAAACTGGTTCAGAATGTAACTATCTGGTCATATTTGCATTACCAAGTGCATAAGATGGACGCGAATTTATGCTGTCTGCTGTACATTGCATATGAAGCTTTATAGCTAACATGGAAAGACAAATTAAAATACAATCATGTAACAATATATATCATTTTTTTAATGCTTTTGGTCCACAAATTGCCTGGGAGTGCTTCGACCCTTTCCAAATTTTGCTTGCAGAAAAATGGAGCCATAAAAACCTGCCCTCTTTTACGCCCACATTATTGCCAAAAATCACGCCCACATTATAACCCATTTTCACGCCCAATATACTCCCACAAAATCACGCCCACGTTATATCTTAAAATTCACGCCCAAATATTTTTGGGTAAAATTCACGGTCGATATTCACGCCCATAAACACGCCCAAAATAACCCATTTCAGTTCATCCAAACCCAATATATATTATGGCCGATCTCACGCCTTAAGGGGGTGCGGGAGTACGGGACAGGCTTGGGGGGGGGGGTGCGGGAATAAGGGGACAGGCTTGGGGTGGTTAGAAAGCCTGTCCCCTATTCCCGCACCACCCTAACCGCTCCCCAAAGCCTTTCCTCCTACTCCCGCACCCCCCTAAACCCCCCATAGCCTGTCCCCTACTCCCGAACCCCCCTAAACCCCCCCAAGTCTGTCCCCCTATTCCCGCACCCCCTTAAATCACACACACACACACACACACAGTCTTCTCGCTCCCCCCCTCCCCCCCTCCCTCCAAAAAAAAAAGCCCGATGTGTGTGGTGGACGTGAAGGTGAATATATCGTTAATTATTGAAATGTGTGTGTGTGTGTGTGACCTTTCCATTACCTTAGCCTGTATCTGAGTCATGCTGTTTAGTTTGTGTGTGTGTGTGTGTGTGTAGAGAGAGAGAGAGAGAGAGATGAGGGTTGTGTGTGTGTAGAGAGAGAGAGATGGGGGGGGGGAGAGGGAGAGAAGCACACACACACACACACACACACACACACACAGACAGAGAGAGAGACAGAGAGAGAGAGAGAATATAAAGCTGCAAACACAAGCACACACACACACACACACACACACACACACACACCCTCCCTCCCAATATAATCTCCCCCAAAGCCAATAAATCACACATCCAATCCTTTCAATCCCGATTCAACTTGCTGCCATCACAGCCTCCAGCAAATCATATCAAGACAAACCATATATACCCAGTTCGTCCCCTCTTCTCCTCACTCACTGCATTATATACTTACACAGGGCAATGATATTCACTCCCTACAGACGTTGTATTGTAAATGCCACTACCCTTCCCTTCCCTTCCCTTCGTTTCGTTTCGTATCCACCTACTTCTCTCTCTCTCTCTCTCTCTCTCTCTCTCTCTCTCTCTCTCTCTCTCTCTCTCTCTCTCTCTCTCTCTCTCTCTCTCTCTCTCTCTCTCTCTCTCTCTCTCTCTCTCTCTCTCTCTCTCTCTCTCTCTCTCCATGCTATTCTAGTGGTCTTTGCTTCTCTCCCCTTCCCTCTATTACCTACCTATCTACCTTACCTACCTTTCTCTTTCTCTTCCTCCTCCTCCACTGTATTCATTTATTTATTTTCTTAAACTCTCTCATTATTACCTTCTCTCCATTCATCCTTTCCCTGTTCCTGCGTCTGTCTTGCAGTTTAGACACACACACACACACAGACACACAGAGAGTGAAAGGGAGAGAGAGAGAGACGTCTTGTATAATTGTATCAGTGTGCAAGAAAGGAAAAATTATCCTGAAAAGAAGACTGCACTGAAATAACACTCCCTTTCTGGTACTGGGAGAGAGACGAACAGATAGACAGATAGACAGACAGACACGTAGTTGGCTATTCTGATTAGAGAGAGAAACAGATTGACAGAAAGACACGTAGTTGGATATTCTGATTGGAGAGAGAAACAGATAGACAGAAAGACACGTAGTTGAATAATCTGATGAGAGAGAGAAACAGAAAGACACACGTAGTTTGATATTCTGATTGGAGAGAGAAACAGATAGTCAAAGAGACAGAAAGACAGACACGTAGTTGGATATTCTGATTGGAGAGAGAATCAGATAGGCAGAAAGACAGACACTTAGTTGAATAATCTGATGAGAGAGAGAAACAGATAGACAAATTGATAGACAGACAGAAAGACAGACACGCAGTTGGCTATTCTGATTAGAGAGAGAAACAGATTGACAAAGAGACAGACAGGAAAATAAAACTAATGAGAATGATAATATAACAGGCAACAGCAGACAAGCAAAACATCACCCCAACCTCACTCGCTTCTCCTCCTCCTTGTCTGTGTGTGTGTGTGTGTGTGTGTGTGTGCCCTTTCGTGCTTGCTTCCAATTTATCTTCAATATCCTCCGAGAGAAAAGAACAATACAGGTGACACGGGAGGAGTGGTGTTGTGTGTGTGTGTCGTACAGTTCAGGACATAAATTCATGGTACAGTAAAGATGATTGATTCTCTGGAACAAACACCCTTCTTGCTTGTACAGATTTAATTCATTTATTCATTTATTCATCGCCTACTGCTGCCCACCTTACCCGCCCCCCTCCCCCCAGCCCCAAAACATCCCCTCCATCCATCACCACCCGTCGCATAGCAAATAATAAAAAAATAACATTAACACACGAATGGACAGATACAAGAAAAAAAAAAATAATAATAATAACAATAATAATAATCCTTCCCTCCCAACCACTGAAAAATAGGATGAAAAATAGGATGAAAAACAATTGTGCATATATATATATATATATATATATATATATATATATATATATATATATATATATATATATATATATATATATATATATATATATATATATATATATATATATATATATATAAAGCAAAACAAAATAATCATAGTCACTTTTGTTACATTGGAGTGCCTTGATTCCTCTAAGTCTAAAGTATGCCAGCCAGGAAACAGGACCATATGAACAAAAATAATGGTGTCCTGTTTCTTGGAATAGTTTGGAGGAATCATTTGTTCCTTAATTGTCAGTTCATCATATATTCTATTATAAACTGAACCCCATGAGAGAGAGAGAGAGAGAAAGAGAGAGAGGAAAGGGAGAGAAGCATACACACACACACAGAGAGAGAGAGAGAGAGAGAGAGAGAGAGAGAGAGAGAGAGAGAGAGAGAGAGAGTGGGGAGAGGTAGAGAAGCATACATACATACATACACAGAGAGAGAGAGAGAGAGAGAGAGAGAGAGTGGGGAGAGGGAGACACACACACACACACACAGAGAGAGAGAGAGAGAGAGAGAGAGAGAGAGAGAGAGAGAGAGATGACTGACTCTCCCCAATACAACTCATCTGTCAAGCCTAGGCCACGCGAATGTTGAATACAATTTGACCGAAATAATTGTGTTAGTTTTCAAGTTTTTATTAAACTGTCTGATGCCCGAATTTTCGAGTGTGTGTGTGTGTGTGTGTGTGTGTGTGTGTGTGATGATAATGAAGGCATGTGTGTGTGTGTGTGTGTGTGTGTGTTGTTACGAATTCTTCGATCACCACTTGTGTGTAACTACCGGTTTCGCCATCTCCTGTGGTTCTGCACAACAATGGGATAAGGAACTGCCCCAACCATATTCTGCTTCGGGACCACCACAATGTTTCGGGAACATTGTTTTTAAGGGATTCTTTGAAGCTTCCTGGGGGTATAAATACGCCAGAAAGAGTGTGCCCCAGGTGATGAGACTTTGAGACTGGGTCGTGGAGAGAGAGGTTGTATGTTTTTATGCTCTCTCCTCTAGCTGCCAGGGCCTGCCGCACCGGCAGTAGTTTCTTTTTTTTCACCCTTCTGGTGACGACTAGGATTAGCTAGTATTCATTCCCTCCATAGCTGGTAGAAGATATAGTAGGTGTCTATATCTTTATATTGAGATCAACTTTGCCTCCTGCCTATGGTGGACTCCCCCACTGATAGCTCTGGGTGTGGTTTAACACAGTCGGACCACCTTAGTGTGGGTTGAGAGGTTGATCTCAAACATTAGTTAATTAGGACTGGTATTATCCTTTTCTGGTGTTTTCTTTTCCTCTTCCCACTTCCCCCCATCCTTGGGGGAAGTGGTTACTATGTTGCCTTCCCTCCCAACCCCTCCTCCGTATAGCGGAGGAGGCGGCCATGACCGACCACCACCACGAACCGACGGACGATACGAGACTCGAACACCCCTTGACATAGACGTTAAAAATGCTTCGTTTGTCATGTTTCATGCCACTGGTTCGGCCCCACTAGCCGGCCTCAATCCTTTCATTGTTCAAAAGGTTATTGATGGCTGGGCTGGTGGGGTTGAATCAGTAAAAAAACTTGCATCTGGAGACCTCTTAGTAAAAACTTTCAATCCCAAACAAGTAGCCACTTTGCTGAAACTTCGTCAGATCCACAATTATGAAGTTGAAGCCAAGATTCCTCAAGCCATGATTTCCTGCAGGGGAGTAATCACCTGTAGGGATTTAATGATGATGGAAGAAACAGAAATAATTGAGGAAATGAGGAATCAAGATATAATTGACGCTAGATTTATTACACGATTAGAGGATGGTATAAGGAAGAAGACTGCAACACTCATTTTGACTTTTGGCAAAGTTTCACTTCCTGAAACTGTCAAAATTGGTTATGAAATTGTTAAAGTAAGACCCTTTATCCCCAACCCTCTTAGATGCTTGAACTGTCAGATTTATGGACACGGAAATCGTACTTGTAAGGCTTCTTCTCCAGTGTGTGGCAGGTGCGCGACGCCTGGCCATGCTGAGGAAAAGTGCACATCAGTGGAGCTCTCCTGCTTTCATTGTAAGGGTACTCACTCCACTTCCTCGAGGGATTGTCCCAAGTGGAAGGTGGAGAAAGGGGGTCTGCTCAGTGAAGGCAGTGCGAGGTATCTCCTATCATGATGCGAGGAAGGCGGTGATGGGATCGCAAGCGACCCCATCACCCAATGTCTCGTATGCATCGGCGGTGATATCTCGACCCGTGATGTGTACTATTAGTACTCAGACTGAGTCAGAGCAGAGCGAACAGGCTGAACAATCTACTTCTACACCTACTATTATTACCCCCTCTAAGACTATTACCAAATCTACTAACTCCTATTCTCAGGCTGCAGCTGCTTTGCAGTCAGAGAAACAAAAGAAGAAGTCAGACAAGTATGACAAAATTAACTACACCACCCTAAAACCAAACAAGTCACTTCCTTGCACACACCCTACTCCCACTTCATCGGGGGGGAGAAGGGATAGCTCTTCCTCGGTGGAGTCTGGGAGACTCACCATTGATGAGGAAGCAATGGATGTCTCCGGACGCAAGAACCGGGAAAGGTCCCCCGGTAGCTACTCGCCACGTGGCGGGCGGCACAAGAAGACTAAGCGCTCAGGCCGACCCCGTAACTCTTAAATCGCCATGTTCACTGTACTACAGTGGAATTGTAGAAGTCTTGGGAATAAATTGAACAACATATCAATATTATTACACACACACAGGCCAGACGTCGTCTGTTTACAGGAGACAGGGTTGGAGAATCACTCTGACCCAACACAATTTAAACATTACAACGCATACAGGAGAAACGATGGACACGGAGTAGCAATATACACACACAAATCATATCCACAAACACAAATAACATTAAACACTACTCTGGAAGCCGTTGCTTGCAGAGTGAAAATAAACAACACCTACATATCCATCTGCTCTCTTTACTGTCCGCCACGCGACCCCATTGACAGTGATTTATTTCATAATTTATTTGGTCAACTAACTGGTAAAAAATTAATACTGGGCGACTTTAATGCCCATCACTGTCAGTGGGGAAGCTTAAGAACTGATGCTCGCGGAGGGCAGATGGCAGACATTATATTACAATCCAACCTCTGCCTCCTGAACGATGGCCAAGCCGCCAGGGTTGACGATCGTTCTGGCAACTTTTCGTCTATCGATTTGTCTCTGGCCTCCCCGGATATACACCAGGATTTTTCTTGGCATCCTGAGTCCGACTCCCTTGGTAGTGACCACTTTCCCATCTGTCTCATTATTCAAGTCATACAGTTTCGGCCCCTTTGGTTCCAAAATTCAATTTTAAGAGAGCAGATTGGGGGTCTTTCGGGAGGATCGTCGACCTAGATATATCTGGGGAGACCATAGATGAAAAGATGCGAAATTTAACACAAAACATCTTACACGCAGCCGAGGTTGCTATTCCCAAAACCTCTATAATTCGAAATAAGCGTGAAGCACATTGGTGGTCAACGGATTGCCGAGAGGCATTAAGGAAACGTAATAGGAGATACAGGATTTTTGACAAACAGCCCACTCAGAACAACCTTATAGCTTACAAACGGGCGAGGGCTGAGGCAAGGAGAGTAATTAATAGAGCTAAAAGGGACTCTTGGCGGTCGTTTGTGTCCACGGTGAATCGTTTTACACCACTAACTAAAGTCTGGTCCACTATAAAGATATTAAATAACAAACGCCCGTATACCCCCATCACCACTCTTCAAGTGGACAACAACATCTACGACGATCCCGTGGACGTAGCAAACGTACTTGCCAGGAGTTTCTCAAAAGTAAGTAGTTCAGCCAATTACGACCAACGTTTTCTCCATCACAAACGTATGGCTGAACTACAAGAGATAGACTTTGCCACAGAAGACGTAGACTACCCATACAACCGGGAGTTTACGATAGACGAACTTCTCCTTGCCCTAAGATCCTGTAAAGACACCAGTCCTGGACCTGACACCATCACGTACGGTATGATCCGGCATCTTGGCCAGGATAACCTGGTCAAGTTGCTAGCAGTGTTTAACGAGATTTGGGTGTCTAACACCTTCCCAAACTCATGGCACTTTGCGTGGATCATACCGATACCTAAACAGTCTGGTCGTCTTGTGAATCCCAGTTCATTTCGACCTATTGCGTTGACTTCTTGCCTCTGTAAAGTCATGGAAAGAATGATAAATAATAGGCTACTTTTTGTTTTAGAAGCGAAGGGTTTATTGAGTGATCGACAATGTGGCTTCCGGAAACACCGGAGCACAGTTGATCACTTGATGAACCTGGAGCATTGCATTTCAAAGGCTTTTGCCAATAAAGAATTCATGGTAGGGGTGTTCTTGGACATCCATAAAGCCTATGACATGACATGGCGACACGGTATTCTGATGAAGCTTCACGGTTATGGTTTAAGAGGTAATTTGCCCATTTTCATTAACAACTTTTTGCGTGACAGAACCTTTTCTGTCACCCTTCCCTGTAACGTAACATCGGACATTTTTGTCCAAGAGAACGGGGTGCCACAGGGAAGCGTGCTTAGTCCTACACTTTTTAACATCATGATCAATGATATTCTGTCATCAGCTCTAGTTCCCAGGAATCTTAAATACTCGTTGTATGCTGATGATTGTGCAATGTGGCACTCGTCACGTAATGCACAGTTTTCAGTAGGACGGATTCAAGCAGCGCTTGAATCTGTCCACCAATGGGCCTTACAGTGGGGCTTTAAGTTTTCCGTTCCTAAGTGTACCGGAGTAATTTTCAGTAAACGTAGAGTACCTCAATTTAACGTATCGTTAGATGGCCAACCGGTACCATTTCATAATTCTGTTAAATTTTTAGGAATTCATTTTGACCAGAGAATAAATTTTACACATCATGTTAATAATTTGCTTGTTCGTTGTGAAAAACCTTTAAATGTCCTTAAGTACCTATCAGGTACCACATGGGGAGCCGACAGGAAATCTTTATTAATGGTGTATAAGACCCTTATTCGTACAAAGCTAGACTATGGCTCACAGGTGTATGGATCGGCATCAGATACAACACTAGGAAGATTGGATGCGTACCAGAATAAATGTTTACGTGTGTGTTTGGGAGCTCTGAAGTGTACACGTGTAGCTAGGATGGAGGTGGAGGCGAACATTCCTCCTCTCCGACTTCGACGGGATCAACTCGCCATCAACACCGCCATGTCCACCATTAGGAAGTCGGAGATCGGAAACGTAGCCAGTGCCTCCCTCCAACAACATCACCACCTTCACCACGGAAGACGGAGGCCACTGGCTGTCCGCCTCCACCAGCTAGAACAACAACTGCAAATAGACCTCGGGGACTGCGACAAGTTCATCACCACCAAGATACCACCGTGGGAGACACCCAACTTCGGCGTCAACACATCGTGGTTACCATCATCAAAAGAAAAGGCGCCGGAGTTGGAGATACACCACCTGTTTGGTGGTATAGTCTGCAGTCACCTGGGGTCTCATCACGTGTACACTGACGGCTCCAAGTCAGATGAAAGTGTGGGTGCGAGTGTATGGTCGAGTGAATGTGAAATTAGGTACAGATTGCCGATACATACATCTGTGTTTACAGCAGAACTTTTTGCAATTGACAAAGCCATAGACTATGCACTAAATTCTCGTTATAAGTCAATAGTCATTTTTTCAGACTCCAAGTCAGCCCTTCAGGCAATTAATTCATGTCAAACTATTTCTAATGAAATCCAGGGTCGCATCATTAATAAGTTGCACTTATGCAACAAGTCCTTCACTCTGATCTGGGTGCCCGGGCATTGTCGTATTTATGGCAATGAACGGGCAGACTTACTTGCAAAATCGGCTGTAGAGCTCGAGGTTACTTGGGACGTCCCTCGTGATTTACAGTCGTGTCTATCCCTCGGAAAGAAATCAATTAATCTTCTGTGGCAAGGTCAGTGGACCGGACTTAACATCAACACCATCAAGCCTCAACTGGGTAATTGGGCCACTGCCAACCGGCCCAACCGTTTGGAAGAACGAATCCTGTCAAGATTGCGAACCAACAGCACCAGAATAACTCATCTAGAACCATATATAGACAAACGTTTTCCACCGCATTGTAACACCTGCAATGCGGTGTTATCTATCAGTCATATCATCCTGCATTGTCGGCGATTTGTGGGGGAACGTGCTTCCCTCATAAGTTACTGCGATGCAGTAAAAGTCCCCTTCACACTCTCAGCTCTCTTAGGTGATGGGGATGGTGGTGTGACTGATAAATTGATGACTTTCTTGAGGGAGACCGAACTGATCAGAGTGATGTGACTTTTTATTACTATTGTTGTTACCATTTTGTATGTCTATTTTTCAATTATGAATGTTATAAATTATGTTTTGTATATATTGTATATTATGATGTATTAGCTAGGTTTAGCGATTGTCTAAAATAGGTTTAGCGATTTGTCTGTCTAGGTTTAGCGATTGGCTGGAATAGGTATTAGTCTAGTTAGCTATTGGTTGAGTAGGTACATAGATTAGTTTATTAGCTAGGATGTACATTTTTGTATATAGTTACAAAAAGAAAAGAAAGACAATTAGTATATAAGTATAATTTTAAGTTTAAATGTACTAGAAATAGTTATAATAATAATAATAATAATAATAATAGTAATAATAATAATAATAATAATAATAAAAATTAAAATAAATGCATAAAATAATATGCAAGAAGTTCAATTTAAAATAATAATAAATAAATAAAATAACAAGTAAATTTAAAAAAATAAAATAAAATAAAAATAAATAAAATAAAATAAAATAAAGGCCTTAATGACCAACACCAAGGTCGATAGGCCAGGAAAAAAAAAAAAAAAAAAAAGTGCCCCAGTGCACTCTCTGCTTGACCTTGTATCGGCAGCTACTCTAGTCTTATGAGTTACCTCTCTTAAGCGTGTCTATAATCCTTAAGTGTGTCTATAATCCTTAAAGTGGTAGGCAGTCTATTATAGTACTCTTTACTTGGAGGGTTAAGAGAGGTTTGGAGGAAGACAAGTGGTGAGGTTTTAATCTGGTTTATTCATTTTTTTTTTTTTTTTTTTTTTTTTTTTTTGCCTATCACCCATAGTTGTGGGCATTAAGGCAGTGTTTTATTTTTTCTTTCTCTTTTTACTTTTTCCTTTCTTTTCCACTTGACTGCTACCCGAGACAATTGGTTTCGACTTGGCAAAGCTGGCTTGTGATGTCATCCTGCTGCTGGTCCAGACTTCCCTGATCTGGAAGATGTCGGGGTCTTGGCAACTGGGGATGTGCTGATGGAAGAGGTCGAGGCGACGAGAGGCAGACATCCACCAGTCCACGGTGACTGTGGGTGGTGGGTTGGTTGGTGGGCTGTCCCTCCTCCTCCTCTTCTTCCTCTTCTTGACAGTCTGCCATTCCCCTTCATCTTCCAGGTCCATATTGTCAGTTGTGTCCTCTCTCGTGGTAGTGGTGGAGGAGGCAGAGCAGGAACTGGTGTCAGGGACCTGAGTATCCTCCTCCGTCGCAGAGTCCAGTTCTGAAGTCTCAGGTGGTGGTGGTGGTGGTGGTGGTGATGGTGGTGGTGCCTTCACGCTATTCGCCCGGTTGAGTGGGCGAGGCAACATCAACTGGCGACGGGGGTGGGCCGAAACGGGTGGTGGTGGTGCATCCGTTATGCTCCTTCCCCGTCTTGCAGGCTTGTTGCCTCGTTTCTTGGTGGTGGTTGTAGTAGTAGTGGGTGGTTGCAAATCAGGAGAAATGGCTATTTGTGGTAAGCCATTTCTCCTGAAGATGTCCAGGAGGAGGTCAGAGAGACGACCTAGCCCTTCTGCAGCTAAGGCAACAGCAGTCTTGGTGCAGACGGTGACGATGTCTGCCTGTTGCTGCCGTCGCTGCGGTGGTTGGGCGTCAGCCGTCCTCCTCCCACGGGCATGGAGTGAGCCTCGGACCTGCCCACCATCAGGTCCAGCTACGTTGGTAGCCTCCAAGCCCTTCCTCCCTTCTTCCACAGAGAAGGACACCTCCTCTCTGTCCCCCAGTGATGGTGGTGAGGTGGTGGCAGCAGAGAGGAGGATGCCCCTCCTGTGGACGAAATAATCTTTCGAGTTTGAGTTTATAAAGCCATAGCCCTTCAAATGGTTAAACCACTTCACCCTGCCGACAAGACGGTCGGCAGGGGAAGTGGTGTGGTTGGCAGTAGGTGCTGTCTGGGCCATGGCTGGATGTAGACTCGGTTTATTCAGTGAGACATGCGGACATATAAAGGTATTACAATATCATATGGGTAACAATAATAACCAATCAGAGAGCAGCGAGACATGGTACGATGGGTCTCTTGATTCTGTAGCGTGGCAAGGTGGTGCGTGATCAAGAGCACCCTATTTTGGCCAATCAGGAAGCAGCAAGCCGTGGCGTGATAGGTCTCTTGATTCTGTAGTGTGGCAAGGTGGTGCGTGATCAAGAGCACCCTATTTTGGCCAATCAGCAATGAGGGCTGATGTTTGTGGCGGATACGTGATTCTAGCAGTCACAATACTCCCCCCTTAGCGAGAATGTCCTGATGTGTGAGAGAGGGGACGACCTGCTCTGGAGAGACGTACAGGAGGGGGGTCGTCGTCTTGCAGATAGGCTGGCTTGAGTCTGTTGATGGAGATCCAGTCGTTGGAGCCTTTTATTCGTAGCAAGAATACCTTCTTTCTTCTTTCGATGACTTCGTAGGGGCCGGAGTAAGGTGGCGTGAGGGGTGGTGTTTGGGCGTCGGTGCGAAGAAAGACATGTTTTGTTGAATGAAGGTCTCGGGGGATGTAACAGTGGTCTGGTGGTTTGTAAGTTTGCTTGCAGGGTGCCAACTTTCCGACGATGTTTCGAAGACGGCTGATGTTGTTGTTTGATGGTGCGTCAGGGAAGAATTCACCTGGGACGACGAGGGGTTCACCAAAGACCATTTCTGCTGGAGAGGCGTCGAGTCCTTCTTTTGGAGTGGTTCGTAGGCCGAGGAGTACCCAGGGTAGTTGCGACGACCATGTGGAGTTGTTGCATCGTGACATCAGGGCAGCTTTCAAAGTTCTATGAAGTCGTTCCACCATGCCGTTTGCTTCTGGATTGTAGGCTGTAGTGTGATGGACTGTGGTGCCCATTAGCTGTCCCAAGGAGGTCCATAAATGCGATGTGAAGGTTGTGCCACGGTCGGAGGTGATGTGTTCAGGAATGCCGAATCTGGAGATCCAACCTGACAACAGGGAGGAGGCGCATGAAGTAGATGTTGCGTTGGCCATGGGGATGGCTTCTGGCCATCTGGTGGAGCGATCGATAATGGTGAACAGGTAACGATGTCCGTCGGAAGGGGTCCCACAACATCCACGTGAATATGAGCAAAACGCCTTTGTGGTTGGTGGAAGGCTCCTGGGCCGGTTTCTGTGTGACGATGAACTTTGGATTTTTGGCAGGGCACGCAGGATCGCACCCAGTTTCCTGCGTCGCGGGAGATCTTGTGCCAGATGAACTTCTGTGTAAGTAGTTGTGTGGTTGCTCTACGTGAGGGATGTGAGAGGCCGTGGATCAAGTTGAAAACGTGGCGACGCAGGGATGAAGGTATCCAAGGGCGTGGACGTCCGGTGCTCACGTCGCAGAGGATGGAGATGTTAGAATCTCCCAGGGGGACATCCTTCCATTGTAAAGCCGTGATTGCTGTCCTCACTGCTATAGTTTCAGGGTCCTGTTGTTGTTCCTTGGCGAGTTGGTTGTAGTCAAGTCCTAGCTAAACTGCGTTGATCTCGATTCTGGAGAGTGCGTCAGCTACAGGATTTTTCTTGCCGGGCAGATGGGTGAGGGTACAGTTGAATTCGGTGATTGCGGAGAGGTGTCGGCGTTGTCGAGGGGACCAAGCGTCTTTTTGTCTTGTAAGGGCGTGGACCAAAAACATGTGATCTGTCTGCACGGTGAACGTTGCGCCTTCCAAAAAGTGGCTGAAGTGGTGGATGGCTTGGTGGATGGCAAGGAGTTCTCTGTCGAAGGTGGAGTAGTTCTTTTCAGCTTTAACGAGCTTGTGACTGAAAAAACTCAGGGGATGAGGCTGTCCGTGTACCACTTACTCCAAAACAGCTCCGATGGCGATGTTGCTGGCATCCGTGGTGACGATGAGAGGGTTCTTGGGGTTGGGAAAAACCAAGAGAGTTGATGAGGCAAGGGCATCTTTTGCTTTTTGGAAGGCATCTTCTTGAAGAGGGCCCCACGTTAGATCCTTGGGATTGCCTGCTAGTACCGAGTATAGTGGTGCCATGGTGGATGCAATCTTGGGCAGGAACCGATGATAGTAGTTGACCATTCCGACAAATTCTTGGAGGGCCTTGACTGTAGAGGGAGTAGGGTAGCGTTGGATGGAGGCCACTTTGTCTTGAAGAGGTGCAACTCCGGCGGGCGAGAGGTGGTGTCCCAGAAAATCCACTTCTCTGGCGCCGAATACGCACTTGTCGTATCGCACCACCAGGCCGTTTTTCTGGAGGAGCTCCAAAACTTGAGCTAGGTGCTGTACGTGTTCTTCCTTTGATGCAGAGAAGATGAGGATGTCGTCGATGTAACAGGCACAGAAGGGAAGATCGCCGAGGATACCATCCATCATTCTCTGAAAAGTGGCTCCGGAGTTTCGTAGTCCAAAACAACTGTAGTTGAAGGTGAAGGTGCCAAATGGTGTGGTGATAGCAGTCTTGGAGATGTCATCTGGGTGCATAGGGACCTGGTAGTAGCCTTTGAGGAGGTCCAGCTTGGAGAAGATTCTGGCACCATGGAGGAAGGAGGTAATATCCGCAATGTTGGGTAGTGGGTAGTGGTCGGGTTTCGTTCTAGTGTTGAGGCGCCTGTAGCCACCACATGGTCGCAGGGTGCCATCCTTCTTGGTTACAATGTGCAGAGGTGATGCCCAGGGACTTGACGCCTTTTGGCAGATGCCTAAACGCTCCAGTTCTGCAAAGGTCTGCTTTGCTACCACCAATTTATCTGGAGCCAGTCGCCGAAACTTGGGCAAGATGTCTTGATACAATGGTAGATACCGTGCTTTGCTGGCTGCTGAGGATGTTGACGGAGTTCCGGCTTGAAGACGTCAGGGTAGGTGTTGCGCAGGTGAGAAAAACTGTTTGCTGCAATTTTCCACTTGTAGAGCCAGGTTGATGGGCGCAGCGGTGATAGGAGTGGCCGTTAAGGAGGCTGCATCCATCAAACGACACCCAGCAACATCGACGAGGAGTTGATAGATGGCTAAGAAGTCAGCTCCAAGTAGAGGGAGGGTGACGACTGCCACTATGAAGTTCCAGCTGTAAGTACGACCAGCGATGTTGATCTTCAGGTGTTGTTGACCGTATACAGGAATGGTAGTGCCGTTAGCTGCTGCCAGACGGATGTTGGTTGCTGGTTGATACGGGCCCTTGCATCGAGCTACTGGCAGGAGGGAACGAGCAGCTCCAGTGTCCACAAGGAACCGAGTGCCTGATGTAGGGTCCTGCAGGAAGAAAGCGTTGACTCCAGTGGGGGCCGCCGCAATGTGCGACGGCCGCCTTACTCGTTTTTTGACCACAGGCATCCTGCTTCACATTTTCTGGCTCAGGGACCAAATCTGGCATGGTAGAAACAAAACTGGTCTCTGAAGTTCCTTTTGTCCCCTGGTTGGTGTGGATGACTTGCATGGTACCGTCGTTTACTCACTTGGCGAGTGGTTGCTGGTGGACGGTGTGCTGCTGCGACTTCTGCGGCATCCTCTTGGGATGAGGGAAGAGGACCAGTAGGTACAGCAGTGATGTGACGGGCTGATGCTGCATGGGCGTCCACTAATTTGTCCGCTTGTAGTTGAAGGTCATCTTCGCCGATTTCCTCTGCATTGGGAATAGCTGCACGAATGGGTTCTGGTAGGGAAAGGAGCCATAGTGCTCGCAGTAAGTCAACTTGGCGTGGCTTCCCATTGGATGCTGAAGGAAGTCTTGCTAATGCCTTCATTTCCAGTAAGGCCTCAGAAGGTTTCTGGTAGCCAAGTGGTTGTTTCGACAGCTGGAGGAGTTGTGCAGTTCGCAGTGCTGGCGAAGGTGTAAACCGTTGCAGGAGATAGGCCTTTAGATCTTCATATTGTACTGCTGCATCGCCCTTTGTCTCCAGCCACTCTGCTATGTGAGGAAAGAGATCATCTGGAAGGGCTGCTAAGACGTGATCAGCTTTTGAGGAGGAGTGGTTTACCTTTTTAAGCAGGAATTGTACTTCAGCACGTCTGAACCAAGTTGGCGCCTCACTTGTGGAGAATGTGGATAGCTTGATTTGGGCGGCTGCGGCTGGGTAGTTGTCTGACTCGGTGGGCGAAGTCATTTTGTAGAGGCGTTTTGTGGTGCAGCTTAAGTTACACTCCGGGGTCACCAATGTAGCGGCAGCTACTCTAGTCTTATGAGTTACCTCTCTTAAGCGTGTCTATAATCCTTAAGTGTGTCTATAATCCTTAAAGTGGTAGGCAGTCTATTATAGTACTCTTTACTTGGAGGGTTAAGAGAGGTTTGGAGGAAGACTAGTGGTGAGGTTTTAATCTGGTTTATTCACTTGCTTGCTTGTTGGATTTCTTGGCTATCGACCAGAGGCATATAGCCAAAGATCATTAAGCCATTGGATCCATTTTATTATATCAATCTATATAAGGTCATAAAGTTTTGTCTCCCTCAGAAAACTCATTAATTTGTTTATAATATTCTTATCATCTGATAGAATATTTTCGATGGTGAAAGCAATATTTTTACGTTGGAAATATTGTTTAATTTTATTTCTTTGGTTTTCATATTCATTACAAAAAATTAATAAATGAGTGATGGACATTACTGATGTGCATGCTGGGCACATGGGGGGGAAATTTCTATTAACATAGGGTTCTAGGTGTGTTAACCATGTGGCGTTAACCCTTAAACGGGCCAACACCACCTCGTCCCTGCGACTACGCCATGATGACGTAGCCCAGGGTTCAATAACTTTTCTGACTTTGTTTCTGATGTCTAATCTGGTCCACTGCCTTTGCCACAGGAGATGAATTCGAGACTTAATGAGGGAACCAAAACACCTGAGATCCGTACGGACTATGCTAAGGTCCAGATCAACAGTTGACCCGGCTAGTATATCAGCCTGTTCATTGCCATAGATACCATAATGTGAAGGTACTCATATTAGCTTGATTGATTTATTGGCACAAAACAGCTTACTAATGATATTACCCTGTATTTCGTTGTTAGTTGTATTTAAGGATTTGATAGCTTGAAGTGAACTTAATGAATCTGTAAAAATAACTATCCTATCGTGGGTCGTCGATAGGGCAAAATCCAAAGCTTTATTAATAGCAAAAAGTTCAGCAATAAAAATAGATGTATGAATCGGCAGTCTGAATCTTAACTGACATTCAGTCGACCATACACCTGCACCCACACATTCATCTGTCTTGGAACCGTCGGTATACAGATGGAAATATGAAAGATGTTGAACAATTATCTCACGAAACCTCTGGTGTACCTCCACCTCCGGCACCCGGGATTTAACCCCTGGCAGCCAGGAATCCACAATAGTGAAGGGGGGTGTTACCCAGGGTGCAATATTTACTAAAACCAGGGAATCGATTGTTGATAATTCTATACCGACACACTCTACGAGGTCGTGGAGTCTTGCTCTGAGGGACCTCACGCCAGTGCCCTCCGAGGCCGTGCGACGCCCAGGCGGATAACTCGGCCCTTCCGGGGGCCTATCGCCATGGCCCCCCGGCTGCAAATGCCTCACCAAGGCATTACCGGGAGGTTGACTCGGCTCCCCAGGTACCTGAACTTGGTGCCTGGTCCCCATTGGCCTCACGCCAGTGCCCCCTCGGGCACAGGGGTTCCCGGACGGACGACTCGATCCCTCTGCCAGGGGCCTAGCGCCATGGCCCCCCGGGTGCTGTTGCCGTAGCAAGGCATTCCCGGGAAGATGACTCGGCACCCTGGATTTCTTAGCACAGTATACTAACAGTTGTTGATCTTGTCTCAATCGGAGGGGAGGCACTTGTGACTCCACCTCTAGACGCTCGATTCGAGTGCAACGTAGGGCTCCAAGACACACACGCAAACACGCATTCTGCACAACATCCAAACCTTTCAACACAGACTCAGATGCCGAACCATACACTATTGACCCATAATCTACTCTAGATCTAATCAGGGATTTATATAGCATTAGCAATGACTTCCTATCTGCTCCCCATTGAGTACCAGAAATGCACTTCAGCAAATTGAGTGCTTTTAAACATTTAATTTTTAATTGACTGACATGGACTCGCCATGTCAATCGACTGTCAAAATGCAGTCCAAGAAATTTAGTAGAATTTTGAATAGGTAGGGGGTTGACACCCATAGTCAGCCTGACGTCTGGCTTCTTCCTATGAGTAAAAATAACCCATACACTCTTTCTTACTGAAAACTTAAAACCCCACTGGAGGCCCCAATTGTGAATCAAATCCAGTGCCAATTGGATACGCATTGCCGAAAACTCTGCATTACAGCTGGAGTGCCATATCGCACAGTCGTCGGCGTACAGTGAGTATTTAAGATTTCGAGGAGGAGCTGGTAGAATGTCATTGATCATACATAGAAATAAGGTCGGAGACAGAACACTCCCCAGGGGCACCCCATTTGCCTGGACAAATATGTCCGAGAAAGTGACTGTGTCCGAGAAAGTGACTGTGTCCGAAAAAAGCTTGACAGAGAAAGTTCTGTCAGAAATGAAGTTCTTAACAAAAAAGGGCAGGTTACCGCGTAATCCCATCGCATATAGTTTCCTGAGGAGGCCATGTCGCCAAGTCATGTCGTAGGCTTTTTCAATGTCTAAAAATACTGCAATCAAAAATTGGTTTCTGGCAAATGCCTCTTAAATTTGAACTTCCAGGTTTACTAGCTGATCGAACGTCTGGCGACCTTTACGGAAGCCACACTGCTCGTCAACCAGCAAATTCCTGGAATTTAAAAAATGCAATAGCCTACGATTAACAATTCGTTCCATGACCTTGCATAAGCAACTTGTGAGCGCAATAGGGCGATACAATGAAGTCGATCTGGGGTCCTCCCCTCCTTTCGGTATGGGAATGACATGTGCAAAGTGCCACGAGTTTGGAAAGGTGTGACCCCTCCAAATCTCGTTAAACACTTGCAACATCTTGACCATGGAATCATGATCAAGATGCTTTATCATCTCATACCGAATCTCATCGGGTCCTGGGGATGTCCCACTACAGGCTCCTAGGGCTTGGACAAGCTCTTGCATTGTTAGATCACTGTTGTAATCTAATTCATCTCCTGTGGCAAAGTCAATATGCTGCAGCTCTGATGCTTCCTTGATGGGCAGGAAAGCTGGATGGTAATTTTCAGAGCTGCTAACAAAAGAGAACTGCCTGGCGAGGGCGTTAGCAATGTCTCTAGGTTCGTCATAATTGATGTTATTAAAAGTGATGTTGGTAATTTTATTAGAGATTTTTTTCTTATTTAATTTTCTTACAGTGGACCAGACTTGGGAAATTGATGTTTCACTGTTGATACTAGAGACAAAGCATCGCCAGGAGTCTCGTTTGGCTTGTCTGATGGTTCGACGAGCCCTAGCTCTCGCAAGTTTATACTTGCGAAAGTTCTCATCACTAATGCGATTTTTGAAAAGCCTGTAGGCTCTATTCCTCTCACACAGTACCCTGCGGCAATCTGGCGTCCACCATGGAACTCTATGCTTTGCGCTATCTACCGAAGTCTTAGGAATTGTTGCCATTGCGGCTTTGAGGATATTATCTTGAATATTATTTACTTTATCATCAATGGTTTCTCCAACAATTTCAATATTGACACCCTTTGTGAAGGACACCCAGTCTGCTTTTTTTACGTTAAATTTAGGTGCTGAAGGCTCTTTAATAGTGTCGCTTTTAAATTTAATCACAATAGGAAAATGGTCGCTTCCCAAAGAGTCATCAATGGGTAGCCACTGGCAAGAGGCTGCAATTGATGGGGAGACCAGAGATAGGTCAAGAACGCTAAAATTACCAGTATTATCATCAACTCTCGTCGGACTACCGTCGTTCAGAAGAACCAAATTAGCCTAGCCATCTGTTCCCCCTTTCTGTCATCCTGCAGGGAACCCCATAACGTATGATGAGCATTAAAATCACCTACAATTAATTTTCTACAGGGCAGACTGTCCTGTAGATCAAAAACATCATCATAAGTTACTGTATCAGGAGGACAGTAGACAGAACAGATAGTCAGGTAGGTGCCACCGAATTTTACTCTGCAAGCGACACTTTCCAGAGGAAAATTACAGGGCACATCAGTGAAAGGGAGGTTATGGCGGATGTAGATTGCCACTCCACCTCCACCCCTCCCCCCACGGTCCCTCCTAATTAACTTGTAGTTCCGAAGCTGAACAACCTCGTCTTCGACTTGGTCGTTCAGATGAGTTTCCTGAAGGGCAATAATATCGGCAGCGTAAGAACAAGCCAAAAGTTTAAGTTCATTTAATCTAGCTCTAAGACTTCGACAGTTCCATTGGAGTATGGTTAGCGCGAAGATTATCGCTGTTTATGGGGTTTCTTGGAGCCTTGTTCGTCTGGCCGAACCTTTTTGTGCTGGGAGGGAAGACCCTCTTCCTCCCCTGCACTTCCCGGGGACCTCCCGCGGGCAGGTTTCGCGACGGTAGTCTCCATCGCCTGTTCCTCTCCACGAGGTACAGAGCCAGTCCTCGAACGGCTCGTCTCGCGACGAACCGGACGACTCCCGGATGTAGGCTTCATGGGAGTCACCTGAGCGAGAACATGAGATTTAGAAGCTGATACGGTATCATCAGCTTTGTGGTGCTTCTTTTGCTGGGTTGATTCAACAACTTCTAATTTCTTTGTCAAACTTTCTACTAGCAACGTTAATTTACTTACAGTATCCTTCAAGTCTTTAATTTCATTATCTTTAGCTTGGATAGCCACGTTAACATTTGTTGTAGTTACAGTAGCAGTGGTGCCAGTCATAGCTGCAGCATAGGAAACTGTGGGAGTTTGGTTAACCCCCTCCACCTTCCTCTTTGCCTCACCATAACTGACATCATGAGCCCTCATGTATGCCATTGCTTCAGTCTCCACTTTAAGGCTCCTGCAGTCACCTGCACTTGCCTGGTGGGGGCCGCCACAATTAGCACACTTGAAGACTGTCTCTGAACACAACTCAGTCTCGTGTCTACCTGCACATTTACCACAAGTGAATGAATCTTTATTGAAGCACCTCAATGCTGTGTGTCCGAATTTCTGGCAGCGGAAACAACGCATCGATTTCTGAATGTATGGTCTAACGTGAACTATTTCATATCCAATCTTTACCGTTTCCGGAATCTGTGCTGAAGCAAAAGTCAGGAAACACAAGCCAAATTTCTCTCTCTTGTTCTCTCTCATCCTGGTCATACTTTGTACAGCAACAACGCCTTGGTCCTTCATTCCTTCCAAAATTTCAGCCTCATCCAGAGCGGCCAAATCCCTATGGAAAATGACGCCCTTACAGGTATACGGCCCCACTGGAATGGTGGCTTTCACCTTAAAGTTATGAATTTGCGTCAGTTTAAGGAGATCCTTAACCTGGGATGCCTTCAGTACTTTTACCAGGATACTACCATCACGCAACTTGTTAGCAGCAGCAAGACTGCCACCCACTTGACCATCAAGGACCTTTTTGACAATAAAGGGGTTAAAGTTTTCGAGAGACTGACCCTCATCTACACATCTAATATTTACATAACGAGCATTCATTGGAGGAATTTTAACATCAGGTTGTCTTTGTCTGTCTGCCGTAGGGGTTCCATTATTGTCAGCCATTGTCCTAGTTTGGTCCTTGGTCGTTAACCTCCCTCCTTGAGGAGGAGGGAGGCTAGTCGGGGGTTCATCCATCCGGGGCATCGGACTACGTCCGACCCCTCTCCTCGCACACTCACCTACCTCCCTGAACTATTGTATCAACCCCCAAAAATGGACAATAATTTAGGGAATAAAAGTTACCTTTACTCGCCCCCCCCCTAGTGGTAGCCTGGCGGCGTTCTCCAGTACCAGCTAGGGGATCGGAGTTTGTGCGGAAGGAACTTCCCCACCACCGAACCTGCCTAATGCGAGGGGTGGTGTAGTAGGAATCCACCTCCCAAGCGAATACCGTTGCTCAGCCAAGAGACAACCGTAGGCCCAGGAGGTCGCACGGAAAATATAGCAGAAAAAGTAGTTTAAGAAAAAGAGGTGCCCAAATGACGCACCAGACTACTGGGCCCCCCTACCACAGGGTTTCCCCTGAGGCAGTGAGTGCTGCGGGTCTGGTGTAGGGAACAACTAACTACTATCTACCATATACTACTGGTTGTCCTCCAGCAAAAAACAAATCACTGAAGGTGTACACAGCAGTGCAGCAAAACGCTGCAAATTTACTTTACAATATTACTTTACCAAGGCAAAGAAACAACAGAGTACTGCCGGTAAGAGGCCTCGGTACACCAAGGTAACTCCACGAACAATACTGGTGTCTGTTGTTGCTGTGCACAGAGAGGACGAGGTCTTGACTGAACAAAGTCTGGACGCATGACTGTGTGGTCCCCCAGCAGAGCTTATATACTATAGTTTGAAGCCCGGTGTGCTTCGGAGACTCGTGACTGGATCGAAAATGATGTGGAGATAGCTTCGAGAGGAGTACAGGGTCGTTACACAAGTGATTTACTTACATATATAGGTGAATTTCCAAACTCGCTATAGTGTCCAATAAAAAAGGGAATGTTTCAGTTTATTTACATAACAAACCTAAGTTAATAATTACCTAAGTTGTCACATGTGTAATACATATTGTATTATGTATTGCAGTATGTATTCAGTCACCCCCCACACTTCACACTGGTGACAGACATACCCTGGCTACACTCTCCGACTCTTCCCCCTCACCAATGAACGATTCGGAATGAATCAAGTTGTACGGGATTCACACCAAAGAAAAGAGGATTGACGACGCTGACTATACCATCTATAAGTGTTGGTGATAGTATTATAAGTGTGTATATATATTATGTCTATGGAGTTATTGTACTGCTACCACACCATCTTCAACACCACCGATATTCTTGCCTACGACTGTTAGTGCCCAAGGAGTCAAGTTTAGCCATTAGTGTCCAGGTCTTACACTCTCAGTATAATGACCGGGAGAATTAAAGTCATGAACTGTACACCATATTAATCGTTCAATTACACAGATACCAACAATGCTAGATAATCCTGTTGTGTGTGTCCAAAATACTATTACCTTAATACCACAATGTCATAACTATGAACTGTACACCATATTCCTCGTTCAATTACACAGATACCAACAACACCAGATAATCCAGCTTCACTACAGAAAAGAGAGTTACTGAGGACACAAGTTAGTACAACTCAGTGCTGGTCCCAAGCAATGATAAATGGGTAGAGTTGTATCATGGAAAGACGTCCAGTGTATAAACCTATACCATATCAATATACTGATCACAATGAATGAAAATACCACACAGGCTCCGTCAAGGTTCGGGTCAACAACGACACACACCGGTCCAGCATGGTGCAGGTGGAAATTATGGTAATGGTGGACAAAAGAAGGGAAGAAGTAAAGGATGATAACAGCTCCAGAAAAAGGAAGAGCTAGGATGGTAGACGAGTAGAGGTGAGGGTGGGAACTTTGAATTTTGGCACAATGACTGGTAAAGTGAGAGAGGTGATGGAAAGGAGAAAGTTAAACGCATTGTGCATATGTATGTATGTATGTAGACGTGTGATTATGTATGTATGTATGTATGTATGTATGTATATTGGCACAATGACTGGTAAAGTGAGAGAGGTGATGGAAAGGAGAAAGTTAAACGTATTGTGTATACAGGGAACAAAATGCCAGGGAAGTAAAGTGAGGTTGATTAAGGGAGGTTTTAAATTGTTTTACCCTGGTATAAATGGCAGGAGGAATGGTGTTGGGAAAGTAGTGAAGAAAATACATTTTTAAAGTGTATTGGAGGTAATGAGGGTGTTGTAAACAGTAATGAACATAAAGATCGGAATTAAAGGAATACTGATGAATGTCATCAGTAACGGTGATGACTGATGAGAGGGTAATGAGTAGGTACGGAGTGGGAGGGTGGAAGACAGAGGGACAGTAACGGTGATGACTGATGAGAGGGTAATGAGTAGGTACGGAGTGGGAGGGTGGAAGACAGAGGGACAGTAACGGTGATGACTGATGAGAGGGTAATGAGTAGGTACGGAGTGGGAGGGTGGAAGACAGAGGGACAGTAACGGTGATGACTGATGAGAGGGTAATGAGTAGGTACGGAGTAGGAGGGTGGAAGACAGAGGGACAGTAACGGTGATGACTGATGAGGGAGTAATGAGTAGGTACGGAGTGGGAGGGTGGAAGACAGAGGGACAGTAACGGTGATGACTGATAAGGGAGTAATGAGTAGGTACGGAGTGGGAGGGTGGAAGACAGAGGGACAGATAATTGTTGATTTTTCATAATGTTACAGTACATATAACAACAGTGTAACTGTAACAACAGTGAGAAGTAAGTAAGGTTGGTAAAGGACATGTATGACCTGACCTAACCTAACAACAGTGAGGTGAGCATCATATCCCACTACTTCTACTACTACTACTATCACTACTACTACAACACTTACAATTACTACTACTACTACTACTACAACACTTTCTATTATTACTACAACACTTACTATTACTACACCACTTACTATTACTACTACTACACTTACTATTACTACTACTACTACTACAATTACTATTACTACTATTACTACAACTACTATTACTACTATTACTACAACTACTGCTACTACT
Source organism: Petrolisthes cinctipes (assembly GCA_033782935.1). NCBI lineage: Eukaryota > Metazoa > Arthropoda > Malacostraca > Decapoda > Porcellanidae > Petrolisthes > Petrolisthes cinctipes. The sequence continues at coordinate 163,590 of JAWQEG010002187.1, read as the reverse complement.
ACCACTATAATGACTACTACTACAACTACTACAACTACTACTACTATTACTACTACAACAACTACTACACGAACAACTACTACTACTACCACTACTAAACATCGATTCTGAGCCCTTTCATATTTGAAAAGGTGATGGACAGGTGAACAAATGGGATAAGATAGGATTCTCCGGGGACAAAGATGATTGTGTTATGTGGAGAGAGCCTGAAAGAAGTCTAGGCAAGGCTGGAGAGTTTAAAAATATGCACAGGAGAGAAAGGAAATTAATGAAAACAGAAAGAAGACTGAATATCCGTGTGTAAATAAGGAAGAAGGCGTGGGAACAGTGAGCCCATAATGATTTCAAACTTTGCAAACAGTTAATAATAATATTGTTCCCAGGTGAGGTGCAAGGTGGTGTAGGGGTTGGCAGGGTGTTCAAGTGTTTGGTGGTGGGGTAGGTGGAGGGGAATCACATTGTTCGAATGCTCTGGGAACTTGTGGCTCAATGGTTATGTCTTCAACTGCTTCTGGTCCACGACCATCAGTACTGGCTGTACGAGGGGAAAAGGATGTTGGAGATGGTCCTTCCAGGCAAGAGAAAGAGAGGGAGATAAGAAAGAAGGTTTTTGTGTGCAGTGAAGGAGGACATCAAGATGGTGGGTGTGACTGAAGATGATGCAGAAGAATGGAAGTAGTATAAAGAAGGAAAGGAAGAAGGCTGAGGAAAGTAAGGAGAGATGGAGGAAAGTCAGAAAGTAATAAAGAGAGGCAGAGGATTTCAAAAGACAACAATCCAACATAGATCAGTGCAGGACGTAATCAATAATACCAGCAAAACACTTTACCGTATGTGTGATAGATTCTTCTTGATAATAAACTCACACAGGGTTTCCAATGAGGTTGTAGCACTGTCTTACACACACACACACACACACACACACACACACACACACACAGGAAGTGTTGTGGTGGCACCCATTGTGACGAGGAGGAAGAGTGAAAAAAAAATAGATAAAGAACTCTCGTGTATTGAATGTAACTTAATCCTTTGTTAATTATAGTGTTCTTATATAATGACACTGATTTATTAACCATCATAATACCTTTGAGACACATTGTATATTTATGGAACAAATTACTTTACATACTTTCTGGATGTAGGGAAGAACACTAACGTCTATGATTGGAAACTATATCAGATAACACACACACACACACACACACACACACACACATTGTACGTGTTATAATTACAATTAATAACTTGTTTTCTTCCGTGTAATAACTGGTCTGAGACACCTGATAATATTTATATATTGACTATACAAGGGGATAAAAAACCTTTGTTCTTACTATAATATTGTTTGTAGTCCCAGACCCGTTTGTATGGAGGATAACCTTACACACAAAAGTTCTCGTTGGTGACGTTAACCTTGACCAGAGAGGAAATAAACTCACTCCATTTTTGCCTCAACGATGCGGATTTCCTGAGTGTTAACAGAGAGAGAGAGAGAGAGAGAGAGAGAGAGAGAGAGAGAGAGAGAGAGAGAGAGAGAGAGAGAGAGAGAGAGAGAGAGAGAGAGAGAGAGAGAGAGACAGGCTTAATCAAGTATGGAGAGAGGGAATGAGCAAGAGAGAGAGAGAGAGAGAGAGTGAGAACGATAGCGAGGGAGGGAGGCAGAGAGGGAGAAAAGAATGTCACCATCATTCCACTTTTATCATTTTGCACAGGCAACAACTAATTCATTTCATCAATGTTAATAGATAGAAAGTGTATAGCTTCACTGTATGTATTGGTCAGACAGTTTGATTCAACTACCTGCTGTCCAGTAAGGATAGAGAAGGTCAAGTTCCCTCAATATAATATTATTGTTAGCTTCACTGTGTGTGTTGGTCAGACAGTTTGATTCAACTACCTGCTGTCCAGTAAGGATAGAGAAGGTCAAGTTCCCTCAATATAATATTATTGTTAGCTTCACTGTGTGTGTTGGTCAGACAGTTTGATTCAACTACCTGCTGTCCAGTAAGGATAGAGAAGGTCAAGTTCCCTCTACTAGATGCGTCTCAGGGAATCATGAACACAGCTGTACAGTCAATACCAGAAGTTTGTCTTTCTTAGTCCATGATACGTTCCTGTTAATCAGGGAACACTATGTGATAGAATTGACAGGTATACATGGTTTAAATGTCTAATATTACACATAACCATATGTGAACTAAAATAATTTAACGACAAATACCTCAAAGTTATAATTATACTATATATGTTCAGAAGGTGGAATTATAATATTATTGAGAAATATATGATATTGGTGCAGTAAGGTTTTTGTTTACAGACACCAACACACAGAAATATATATAATGTTGCCAGAAAGTTGTTTATTCAATATACCAAAGCATTTTCAGTCATAGAGGCAACGTTGCAAGAATACAATAATGTTGCCAGATACACACATCATCAACATAGATAATGGCAGTGTGTGTTATGCGATTACATGTTTTTTTTTGTTCTATATATACAGTACTTCCCCTCCTGGCCTCTCCTTTCCACATTCAGTGTTAAGTAACCTACCATTTATACCTTCGTTGCTATGAAGTATTAATTTAATCTTCGACATGTATTTTAGTGACATGAATATTTCGTCCCTGTTGTGATTGTACATTATTCGTTACCATTTGTTTAACACGGGTAATACAGTGTGACAAATACTCTTCTTTCCATTGTCTCTATCAATCATTCCCTCTTTTGTTCCTTCCTATTACCACACTGGACTCTGTTTCTTTCTTGTCTTTCCAATCCACAATCTCTCCTATCAGTTTCATTTCATTAACTCGTCTTCATTATGCCTTACTCACATAGACTTACTCAGTCTATGTTTAAAGTTGTCAGTGTACTGACATTAAAATAGAAATAGGCGTATACCTTAAAGTTATAATGTGCACAACCTTACTCATATTAATGTATATATTATTTATTATATCCATTGTAATTATTAGTATTCAATAGTATCACCCCTCTTGATGACTGTTCTTGCTCACCTAACTCTCCCTTGGTGTATACTTAACTCCTCCTTACAACTATAATAAATATACATAATACTTCTTGCTTTATTACACACCTGTATCCTACCTTGTAATCATTTAATCTCTTTCCTAACCCATGACATTCCTACTACCATTCTCCTCCATAATAATGTTTTCCACATCCACCTGTGTCTCAAGCGTGAGGGAGAAACTTCCAACTTAGTATATAATTTAAATAATGTTCCGTGAATGATTGAAGTCTGTGACAACTCTAAGTGAGGTATTGATGTGAGTTTAGTATAAATGTTTAGCCAAAGCATCACTGTCAGTCACTGGTTCTTAATATTATCTGTCCGGCAACCTTCTGAAAGAATTCTTGACATTCCATGACCCACACAATAATAAAGTGTAGTTTTAAACTTTGTGTAAGTAGGATGATAACTTAAGGAAGACTTTATAATTACGAAACTCACTGACAATATTTACGTACGTTAAATGTGCAACTGATAACGTTACTATATTTGTGCAACGTCACCATTAGTGTTAATATGTATAAGGCAAATTACCATATTAATTTGTAATTATTTTTGTTTGTGGAAGTAATCCATTATTAATTTTATTGTTCTGAAATGCCACATTTATATATAGTATCCTTATTTGTGTGTGATGCCTCTTAGTGGCATATTGTAGAAATCTGTACAGAGAGGAAGCGGTGACCAAGTAAAGAACCCAAGCAGACATGTGTGTGTTTGTTTCACCACAAATTAACCAAGTAAAGAACCCAAGCAGACATGTGTGTGTTTGTTTCCCCACAAATTAACCAAGTAAAGAACCCAAGCAGAGATGTGTGTGTTTGTTTCCCCACAAATTAACCAAGTAGAGAACCCAAGCAGAGATGTGTGTGTTTGTTTCCCCACAAATTAACCAAGTAGAGAACCCAAGCAGAGATGTGTGTGTTTGTTTCCCCACAAATTAACCAAGTAGAGAACCCAAGCAGAGATGTGTGTGTTTGTTTCCCCACAAATTAACTTGACATTCCACCATCCTGATGGGCTAAAAACGCTCTATAATATTTCATGTCCTATAATTTGGTACACTATTATAACTCCATACACTCTTCTGTACTGCACACCTGCCAGTCAATAACCAGTCAGGCAAAGAAACCAGTCCGGCCCACAGAGGCATATTGTGTGGCCCGTGAACATACTCCGAATTAATAATGGAATCCGGCCAACAAGGGTTGACCAACCTTGGCCCGCAGGCCAGATCCGGCCCATGAAGGCTTATCGTCCTGTGTACCATGCAATCGTGAGGACCGTGCAGATGTGAGGACGAGAGAGAAAAAGCGATTATAGCGACACCTATCGGTGCGTAGGTGAAATAGAAGTGTCTAATATTATTAATTAATACATGTTTAATACATTTCAGCTAACTAATTTAATTATTTAATTAATTTAAATATTTTTCTTTTTTAGGAGTAAACGACACTTGCATTTTATTTAAGTTCATATTTTTATTTTGTTTTGTTTTGTTTAAAAAAGCCTTTGTTTGTTAATAAATTTAATTAAATATTAAAAATAGTTAAATTAATTAAATAAATTTTATTATTAGTTACGAAACATAATGCTTTTTAATTTAAAAATATTTATTTTAAGTCTACTTGGTACTCTGGTCACCAAGTCTCACCTTCACTATCAGCTCTCAGACTGCCACCTCAATGATATTATTCTGTTGTGTATTTCATCCATTGAACTAAACATTGAAATAATTGTTTATGATGTAGGAGGCATCAAGCACCTTGCACTTCCTTGTCCTCACCTGTCCACCTGCCACTGGATGCCGCCATGACATCTGTGCATGCAGCCGGCCAGAATGAGATAAAAGGAGCCGACGAGTCGTGCTCAGAACTCTACAGCTAACCTTCAACCTGCACTCACCTCTTGCTCCTGCCGCCGACCTTTGTCCGCTGTTACTCTCACCAAGCTGCAGCACACCACGCTACTCTTACCAAGCTGCAGCACACCACGCTACTCTCACCAAGCTCCAGCACACCACGCTACTCTCACCAAGCTCCAGCACACCACGCTACTCTCACCAAGCTCCAGCACACCACGCTACTCTCACCAAGCTCCAGCACACCACGCTACTCTCACCAAGCTCCAGCACACCACGCTACTTCTACAGCAGCTCTCTCTCTACTCAGCTATGGCAGACAAGTCCCCTTCTCTACAAGGTGCTTGCCTTCTACAACCACAACCCTCCCCTACCTTGCTACTGAGTCCAGGATATACGAGTGTGAGAACCAACCCTTGTAGTCATACCAATAAATTGTTACCGTGTGCAATCGAGTCAGTTCACCCCATAGTAACACAACACCCTGTTGTTACAGTTGGTGACCCCGGATTCAGCTAGTTTACACAAGCTACAACTACTCCACTCTACATCCACGTTCTACAACTACTCCATACTGCACCTACAAGTTATAACTACTCACCAGTACGTCAATGTGCTACATCAACTCCACGCTACAACTCGTGCTATAACTTCTCCACGCCACTAACTACAACCGACGATCGACGCCTACAATCCCACACTACTGGTACTTCTACAACTTCTCCACACCACTACCTACAACCTACAATCGACGCCTGCAACCCACCCCGACCTCCACAATGTTCTACACCACCAACCCCACTCCAAAGGTATTTCCACACATAAACACCTACACTTTACAACCCCTATTTTTGTTCCACCATCCCCTGTGTTATTCCCAACCTTCCCAGTGTCACGTCCCATACAGCCATGTGTTCATTTGACTCAACCCTCGACCACGTGTAACCTCTTACCCCAGTGCTCTATCCCTCCCTATTCGACTGATACCCCAAAGATTTACGTGTTTGTGTGTTTCTACACGGTCTCCACTCACGCCACAACATTCTTTAACACACACACACTACCACCATGCTTACCCCCACCGCTCCTACACACGACTCGTCCAACATGTCCCTGGCCACCCAGAATACCGTTACTCTATCACACAACATCACACATACACCTACCTACAGATACTCTATGTTCCCCAATTTTCATTCGACATACATTCCTGGTTCCTTCACACAGAGGCGGTATGGCATGGAAACAACTACATCAACGACCAGAAGTATCAAGCCATCCTGAGTGCCCAACTGAACGAAATATTCTCTTCCATCTCCATTCCTCACAACACTTGACCAGGGATTGCAGTACGAGGGTGTTAAGGCAACCATCACCACCGCTCACGGTATGTCAATCAACCAGCTTTTCAAAGAACTGGATGACGTCCAGGTGGAAGGGTGCACCCATGAGCACTGCTGCGCCAGATGCAGCAACTCAACGTAAACACCGGCACACCTTTACCTGACGGTATCCTCAGAGTCGAACAAATCAAGTTACTACAACCACAGATCCAGCTACACCTGCTGGTCCAGCCCAACCTATCCCTGTGGGAATATGGCTAGCTGGCGAATACCCTTCTAGATACTAACAAGAACCACATGGGTACATGGCCTACTCAACACACCTCCGCAGCGATTGCTACCCAGACCACTTCACAGGCCACGCCTCTCAACCTACCAACACTTCAGCAGCAACACAGACACATGCCATCTCACAACGTCGCCAACCTAGCACAACGACTCGAGGCCGTTTACAACAAACTCGACCTCCAATTCTAAGCCCCACCACTATACCACCAGAAGCAGTGAGCCCCACCTATTCACCAGCTACCCCCTACCCAGTGGCTTCCATCAACAGCTCTAAAACAGCAACACTGGCATAACCCACAACTGTGCTTATACCATCAGAGGTTCGATTCTTTAGCATGCAACTGCCTCCTTCCCATGCCAGTGGAGTGCTTCGTCTACTCACTCTGCTGCCAGACTGAAACAGGGAAATGAATAAGGCGGTGATAAAACATCGCCCTCCATGCTACCGCCCACACCACACACTCCAAAACAGGAAAATATACGACGACACCTACCCACCAACACCACACGCCTCCTTCGACCAAACACAGCACCTCCACAAACCTGGCAGGGAAGCCCACACCGCTAACACCTGCCCAGCAACACACTACCATCTCTCCATATATGGCCCACCAGAACACCCGTACTCTCCTGTGGGTGGAAGACCTAGGGTTAGGCGAACACTTCCTCATCGACTCAGGATCCAAAGTGAGCGTAATCCCAACCCACGATAAAGACAGGCAGAGGTCGTATGACCTGCTAGAAGCAAACAAGTCGCCCATCGCCACATACGGTACAAGGAGTAGGGGCATCACCCTTGTACACCAGGAATATGTGGTGTGGCCCTTCGTCATAGCAGACGTACAAGGCTCCATCCTGGGGTTAGACTTCCTCACAGTGCACAATCTGCTGATCGACGCCAAGAGACGCTGCCTAATCCACCAGCTGCCAGGAACCACCATCCCGACGAAACACTGGCGCCAGTCGACACCTACCATCACACACATCCTTTAAGCCAGCCCATACGACGCCCTACTGCAGGAGTTCCCAGTGCTGCTTGCTACCACCACCACACAACACACACACAATCCCAGCATACGCCACACCATCACAACTACTGGATCCCCCTGTCTCGCTAAGCCCTGGAGGATGCCCCCAAGCATCTGGAGGCAGTGAAACATGAGTTTAATGTCATGCTTATACACGGGATAGCTAGACCATCAGACAGTGCTTAGGTGTTGTTACTACATATGGTGCCAAAGCAACAGGAAGGAGAATGGAGGGCATGTGGTGACTACAGAGCTCTGAACACTGCCACCACACCTGACAGGTATCCAATACCTCACGTCCTGGACTTACTCTCCAAGCTCCAGGGATGTGCAGTATTCTCAAAAATAGATCTGGTGCGGGCATTCCACCAAAAAATCTGTTGCGGAGGACGACATCAAAAAAATGGGTATCACCATGCCCTTCGGATTGTTCTAGTTCCCACCCATGAAATTTGGCTTATGGAACTCTGCCCAGACCTTCCAACGGTTCATAGACAAGGTACTGACGGGCTCGACTGGGTGATGGTGTATATTGACAACATCTTGGCAGCCTCCGACACATACATACAGCACCAACAACACTTGAGGGACCTATTTGGCAGACTGCAGCAGTACGGATCAAAGGTCCAACCCTCCAAATGCGTTCTGGGAGCTGACAGTCTTGACTTCCTCGGGGACTGTGTTACTCCTGACAGCATCACCCCCCTCCCACAGAAAGTAGAGACCGTCAGGGAGTATCCACTACCTACCACCACCAGGAAACTCAGGGAATTCATGGGGGAGGTTAATTACTACCACCGCTTTATCTCTAACGTCGCCGCACACACGCACCACTCTACAACCTCCTGAATGGACTGAAGAAGACGTCGCAGAATAAGTTGAACTCCGCCTGGAGTACTTGACCACCCCAGATGCGGTCACCAAGCTGTGGTGCAGCACATCGCTGAAGGTATTCAACCATTAACATTCTCTCAACCACCCGGGCGTCGCAGGTACTCTCAGCTTAATCCGCCACTGAGCAGTATGGCCAGGTATGAGGAAACAAGTGAAGGAGTGGCCCCTCCTCTTGCATCCTTTGCCAGTGCGCTAAGGTAGGACACCACACTCGACCCCCTGTCCATGAGTTCTTTTTGCCTATCAGTAGGTTCCACACCGTGCACATCGTCATCGTGGGACCCCTGTCTCCGCCATGCCACTCACGCTACCTACTGACATGCATTGACAGGACGACACACGGGTGTACCACAACCCCCATGGACGACATCACCGCTGAAGGTACAGCCCATCACTTCCTCAGTAACTGGGTGGCCAACTTCGGTCCCCTGGCTGTAATCGTCACAGACCAGGGAACCCAGTTTGAGTCAAAGGCATGGCAAGACATGCTCAATCTCCGAGGAACCCACCGCCAGAGAACCACAGCTTACCACCCGTGCAGTAACAGCATGGTAAAACGCCTGCATAGGAGATTGAAAGACGCCTTCCTGGCGCTGCAACCCAATGGCCGGACGTCCTATTCTCATCCTTCTCACCATTGGCGCAATGGTCAAGGAGGACCTACACCATTCCCCAGCAGAGTTAGTGTTCAGGGAGGACTTTCGCCTGCCAGGCCAACTCACAAAACCAGACCTCGACACTTCCAACCTAGCATTCCTCCCGTCGCTAAAGACAGTGATAATAAATGCCCGCCCTACACCCATGCGCCCAGCAGAGTCCAGACCTACCTACACACCCCGAGGACTCCTTTCGATGAGCAACCTATTCCTAAGCATGGATGCCCACCGCACACCACTGCAGGAACCATACTCTGGACCTTACTCTGTGATCGCTAGGCAGGACACTACTGTGACTATACATTTAGCTGGGAAGCCATATGTCACGTCCTGGGAACAAGTTAAGCCAGCACACACCAACACACAAACTAATGCCACGCTGCCACCACAACACACAAACACTCACCGACAATCACATACCACCACAACCATGCTCACACTACCATACCAACAGACAACTACACATGCATCTGTGCATCCTTTCCCCAACACCCTCATCCCACTCCTTCCCTCAACCACCACCACCACACCATACCAACGCGTACCACTCCTACCCACGCCACAACAACACCCATGGTCACACCACTCTGCCCCATCACTCCCTCACACACACCATACACCGCTCCTACCCACACTGTCAACCTCGTCTCACAAATATACACACACACCTACCTCACCACCACATCGCACGCCGACACCAACACATCCCATCACACCTACCACCGACCCTACCCCACCACTACAGCAACCCAACCAACTCCTTCGCCCCTACATTTACCCCTACCACGTTTTCCTTCCCCTACCCACACCTCACCTGACCCCATTCATCCCCTGAACCACACCCTAAAACACACCAACTACCATACCTATGCCTACCGTTCCTACCACTATCCCCCTACTGTTCCCCTGACACCAGTAATCCCTCCCGTCTACCCACAGGAAGATACTCACAACGCGTAGCAACCACCAACCACGGCACCACAACCCGACACACCAACCCAACATCGCCAACAATAGTAACGCCTGCTTACCCCTTCCCACCCTGCATGAACCATCAGATGACAAGGAACCTGCCCTGGTCCCAGAGGGTTACATATCCCGGTCCGGCAGAACCATACATCATCCGGCCAAATACCTCACACAATTATACACATATCCACTCCACACGCCTGCAGATACACTCACGCCCTATTATTAACTATTATTAATTCACACACTTGCCTCCCCGATACATGCTACACCGTACCCATACACTTATGTATGACACTCTCCATGTATGTTTTGTATTATACATAACTTTCTTTTTATACATATATGTATGTTCCTGGGCCACCCTCCTCTCCTAAATATTATGGGGGACTTGGAGTACTGTAGCAGACACGAAGCACCTTGCGCTTCCCTGCCCTCACCTGTACACCTGCCACTGGAGTCCGCCATGATACCTGCACATGCAGCCGGCCAGAATGAGATAAAAGCCGCCGACGAGATCCGGAATCTACTGCTAACCTTCGACATGCACTCACCTCTTGTTCCTGCTGCCGACCTCGCCTGCTGCTACTCTCACCAAGCTCCAGCACATCACGCTACCTCCTGCAGCAGGTCTCTCTCTACTCGGCTATGGCAGACAATTCTTCCTCTCCGAAAGGTGCTTGCCTTCTACAACCACAATATACGAGTGTGAGAAACAACCCTTGTAGTCATACCAATAAATTGTTACCGTGTACAATCGAGTCTGTTCACCCCCATAGTAACACAACACCCTGTTCTTACAATGGCAAGTAGAACCAACCATCACACTAATTTGTATGTTTACCATAAAAGCTCTTGAATGAACAATGTCATCAAACCATTTCAATAATTTCTATGTTTTTTTAATAAATTTTTTGTACAAATCCTCTTTATCGTTCTCGTTTGTCACTGCTGACTGGGACATGATTCAGACAGTCTCATCTGACCTTTGCCCTACTGTACAAAGGTTTCCCGCTCTTGATTTACAGGCACAGCAATATGTAAACGAGTGGCAGAAGCAGTAGACCCAGCAGGTAGAATATAATGATTTACAGGCACAGCAATATGTAAACGTTGGCAGGAGCAGCAAACCCAGCAGGTAGAATATAATGAAGCCAAAGTGTGACATAAACAGAGAATAAAACTGGCACCGTGGAGCACTGGTTCTGAGATGTTATCAGTTCAGATGTGAGGATGAGATCCAGAGTACCTTCCTGAAGCTGATAGGTCATGTCAGGATCGGTGGAGGTACAGAAGAAGGTGATGTGGCTAGAAGCTATGTATGCAAGTTAAGAGTTTGACCAGAGGTGAGAGACCATCCTGGAAATACTTCCTGGAGAGAGAATGTACTCGGATAATGAGAAAAAAAATTGACCATGAGTTGACTGAGTTTAACATAACTGGTGATACCACAGACGCTCCAGGAGATGACATTAAGAGCGAACCCTATGGTTGCAAGAAGAAGTCCGGAGAGTAGAGGCAGATGAAGGACCTGGAAAAGGAGGCAAAATACGTGGCTATACCCACTGGACCAGGAGGGATCGCCTGGAACGAGCAGGAGGCGGGATGGCTGTATGTTTCAAGGAGGGTATTTAGTCCCGGTTACTAAATATGGAAACACCTCTCCAGATGGAAGCCATGTGTTTCTGGCTTGTACTGGCTGAGTGTTCGGTCTTCATGATCTGCGCTATGTACCGCCCGTCCCCCAAAACAGGGGCCTGCCTCGCTCCACTACTTGACAGAGAAACTGAATGACCTGCTGATAGAACACCGTTTCATTCACTTCCTGGTGGTGGGTGACCTCAACCACCACCTGTAGCAGTAAGCCTACGAAAATCTCCTGGGTGTACAGGGCTTGATAGACCATGTGACTTTCCCCACACACGAATGGGAAGGGATGCTGGATCTTGTCATCTCTGACCTCCAGGTGGACACCATTTTCTGTCACCAGCTGGGACCCGTAGGCAGCTCTGACCACCATGCTGTCCTGACCAGGGTAAATTTGGTTGTGGCAAGGGACACTATTTGGATGTAGGACAAGGCAGACTTAATATCCTTGTGACGTGACCTGCAGTAAACATCGTGGCCAACCCTACTCCAAGGAGGGTCAGGAAGTAAAGCACATACTTTCACATCACACCTCTTAGCTTGCCAAAGAACGCCATGTGCCAAACAGTGGTATAGTGGTATGTAATGAAGTGAGGTCAATTATATGAATTAGCCTATATTATGTATATACTGGTTGCCCTTCAAATAGGTAACACACGATAGTGTTCCTTTGGGCAATAAATTACTAGAGAAATGTTAAAAAATAAAACAACATGAGAAGAGACTGACACACAAATCATCTCAAGGCAAAAATCAATAGTAGCCATCTTTTCGGTAAGGTAAAGGTGGTAACGGCTGAGATGATGGATTACTGAGTCTCAACAATGGTGGAGAGTTTGGGATTAGAAGCAGACAGAGAGGCAACCAGCCTGTCAATCCTGGCTTCAAGGGCAGAAAAGCAGTTTTCAAGGGCACTACATCGTACCATGACAGAAGCAACGAACTGGCGGAGGGCAAGGTTTGGAGGTGGGGAAAGATTGTTGGAAGGAATAGACTGGGAAGGTGATGGTGGATGCAGTGCTGTGGTAGACATGCAAGACCAGATAGTGATAGAACAAGATGACCAAAACAGGAAACAGCGACCCCTTAAAAATATCGGAAAACCTGAAAATCCTTGAGGAAACGAAAGGCAGCGTCCACACCAGGGTGTCCCTCGGCAAGACTCTGATCAACATCATCACGAAACCAGAAGAGGATGTAGCTGGGGTTCTTAACAGTCTGCTTGGGTACTATGCAGCTGGGGTACTTTAAGTCTGTATGGGTACTAAGTAGCTGGGGTTCTTTAAGTCTGCTTGGGTACTATGTAGCTGAGATACATTAAGTCTGCTTGGGGACTATGTAGCTGGGGTACTTTAAATCTGCTTGGGGACTATACAAACCCACAAGGACTCTCAGACGAACCCTGAGGAATGTGAGGGAGAGACAAAAATATTCACCATACTTGACTCTCTCGATGATATCCTGACACTTTCTGGAGATGTAGATGAACCGGGATGTGACTGCAGACATCTTTACTTCAGCCAGTTCATGATGCAGTGACCACCTTAGAAACTGTCAGACATAGCATCAGACAACAGACCAACAACAAAACATGGAAGGTAGACAAGACCCAGAACACACACACACACACACACACACACACACACACACACACACACACACACATTACAGAACAAAACTCGAGATCACGATAAAACAGTCAAAGGACACGATAACAGTATCCAATCCACAACACAGGGCTGAGGAGAGGAGGAACGTCGGCCCCCAACCAGAGCTGAAGTGAGCATTAACGTGCAGGATTCTACAACCAGCCATGGTCACATAAACACCTACAACCAACACCGTCACTTCCCCTGCCGACCGTCTTGTTTGCAGGGTGAAGTGGTTTAACCATATGAAGGGCTATGGCTTTGTTATCTGCGACGAGCAAGACTTATTCGTCCATAGAAAGGGTATTCGTCTCTCTGCCGCCACTACCTCGCCACCATCTCTGGGGAACGAAGAGGAAGTGTCCTTCTCTGTGGAGGAAGGGAGGGGCATGGAGGCTACCAACCTAGCCGGACCTGATAGTGGGCAGGTCCTAGGCTCACTCCATGCCCGTGGGAGGAAGACGGCTGACGTCCAACCACCGCAGCGACGACAGCAGCAGACAGACATCCTCAACGTCTGCACCAAGACTGCTGTTGTCTTAGCTGCAGAAGGGTTGGGTCATCTCTCTGACCACCACCAGGAAACAAGGCAGCAAGCCTGCACGACGGGGCAATAACAGAGTGGACGTTCCACCACCACCTCCTCCTCCGGCCCACCCCCGTCACCGTTTAATGCTGCCTGCCCACTCAACAGGGCGAACAGCGGGAAGGCACCACCTCCACATGAGCATTCCCAATTAGACTCTGAAACGGAGGAGGACACAGACACCAGTTCCTGCTCCAACACCACCAGAGAAGACAACTCTGACTACATGGAAATGGAAGATGAAAGGGAATGGCAGACGATGAGGAAAAGGAAGAGGACGAGGAGGAGGACTGTCAGCCCACCGACCAAGCAACCACCCACTGTCACCGTGGACTGGTGGATGTCCGCCTCTCCTCGCATCAACCTATTCCACCAACATATCCTTCCTCACCATGACCCTGACATCTCCCAGATTAGGGAAGTATGGTCAAGCAGAAAAACACCGAAGACCAGTTTCACCCTATCTACAACAAAATTCACCAACAATATCGCTTTGTCAACAAAAAAGGGAGACCGAAAAAAATAAAATGAATGGATGCCTTAATACCCCAAATAGGGTGATAGGCATTAAGTCAAACTAACAACAACAACAACAACAACAGCAACTGGAACGAGAATGTGGTGTGAAGGTGGCAATCACCAGATGGATTATCTGCAGACAGACTTATAATGGCAAGGAATGTGTAAATTATATTATCAGGTATGATAAACTTGAGAATCAACTCATAATATTGTTAGTAGGGTCATATTTTGTTAGGTAAGGTTGTTCTTGATGGGATATTATATCATTTCCCCATATAATTACCTTGTCAAACCAATATAATTATAACATAGCAGCACTTCCTTCTGCTAACATTTGTCAGACGTCCAACACTGACATTAAATGGAAATTCCAGTGTATGTTTACCTGAACACAGAGATATTAGTGTCATTCACATATATGGGACTTAGAGTTTCTTCTTTGTGAATATCTTCATATTCCTGGATCACATGTATCAAGTGTAACGTAACTCAGTGGTTGTCTAAGGGGGATTACTAACGCTATGTTAACTAAGATGTTTGATAAGAAAAAAAGAAGCAGTAATTTTTAACAATTATATTATCACAATAATCAAACATGAGAATACAATATTGAAAGATAGTTATTACCCAAGAACACAGTTATTACCCAAGAAAACAGTTATTACCCAAGAAAACAGTTATTACCCAAGAACACAGTTATTACCCAAGAAAACAGTTATTACTCAAGAACACAGTTATTACCCAAGAACACAGTTATTACCCAAGAACACAGTTATTACCCAAGAACACAGTTATTACCCAGGAACACAGTTATTACCCAAGAACACAGTTATTACCCAAGAACACAGTTATTACCCAAGAACACAGTTATTACCCAAGAACACAGTTAATACCCAAGAACACATGTATTACCCAAGAACAGTTATATTTACATTATTTACAAGAAACAAGTCACAAAAATAGGAATGGTAAACCAGCCGTCTTTACCACCAATAATTATCTACGTTACCACACAATACAGAGTGAGAAGTCGTCCGAACTCAGTTAAACCAGGAGGGAGGTAACACCACAACTGCTTACAAGATGAGACTGACTGTGTTTTTTTTTTTTTTTTTTTTTCCTGGCCTATCGACCATGTTGTTGGTCATTAAGGCCTTTTATTTTATTCTATTTTTTATTTATTTTTTTATTTTATTTATTTATTAATATTTTAATTTTAACTTTTTGCGTATTATTTTTATGCATATATTATTATTATTATTATTATTATTATTATTGTTATTATTATTATCATTATTATTATTATTATTATTATTATTATTATTATTATTATTATTATTATTATTATTATTATTATTATTATTATTATTATTATTATTATTACATTTTAACTTTAAACTAAACTTATATACAAATTTTTGTTTTGTACCTTCATACAAATAAAATATTTCTTAATCTAACATCCTAGCTAATAAACTAATCTATGTACCTACTCAACCAATAGCTAACTAGACTAAACCTAAACCTAGACAGACAAATCACTAAACCTATTTTAGCCAATCGCTAAACCTAGCTAATACATCATAATATTATACAACACATAATTTGTAACATTCATAATTTGACAAAAATGCATACAAAATGGTAACAACAATAGTAATAAAAAGTCACATCACTCTGATCAGTTCGGTCTCCCTCAAGAAAGTTATCAATTTATCAGTCACACCACCATCCCCATCACCTAAGAGAGCTGAGAGTGTGAAGGGGACTTTCACTGCATCACAGTAACTTATGAGGGAAGCACGTTCCCCCACAAATCGCCGACAATGCAGGATGGAAAACGTTTGTCTATATAAGGATTTAGGTGTGTTATCCTTGTGCAATTTGTTCTTAGTCTTGCCAAAATCCTTTCTTCCAGTCTGTTGGGCCGGTTGGCAGTGGCCCAATTACCCAGTTGAGGTTTGATGGTGTTGATATTAAGTCCGGTCCACTGACTTTGCCACAGAAGATTTATTGATTTCTTTCCGAGGGATAGACACGACTGTAAATCATGAGGGACGTCCCAAGTAACCTCGAGCTCTACAGCCGATTTTGCAAGTAAGTCTGCCCGTTCATTGCCATAAATACGACAATGCCCGGGCACCCAGATCAGAGTGAAGGACTTGTTGCATAAGTGCAACTTATTAATGATGCGACCCTGGATTTCATTAGAAATAGTTTGACATGAGTTAATTGCCTGAAGGGCTGACCTGGAGTCTGAGAAAATTACTATTGAATTATGACGAGAATTTAGTGCATAGTCTATGGCTTTGTCTATAGCAAAAAGTTCAGCAGTAAACACAGATGTATGTATCGGCAATCTGTACCTAAGTTCACATTCACTCGACCATACACTCGCACCCACACTTTCATCTGACTTGGAGCCGTCAGTGTACACGTGATGAGACCCCAGGTGACTGCAGACTATACCACCAAACAGGTGGTGTATCTCCAACTCCGGCGCCTTTTCTTTCGATGAAGGTAACCACGATGTATTGACGCCGAAGTTGGGTGTCTCCCACGGTGGTATCTCGTTGATGATAAACTGGTCGCAGTCCCCGAGGTCTATTTGTAGTTGTTCAGCTAGCAGGTGGAGGCGTACAGCCAGTGGCCTCCGTCTTCCGTGGTGAAGGTGGTGATGTTGTTGGAGGGAGGCACTGGCTACGTTTCCGATCTCCGACTTCCTGATGGTGGACATGGCGGTGTTGATGGCGAGTTGATCCCGTCGAAGTCGGAGAGGAGGTATGTTCGCCTCCACCTCCATCCTAGCTACACGTGTACACTTCAGAGCTCCCAAACACACACGTAAACATTTATTCTGGTACACATCCAATCTCCCTAGTGTTGTATCTGATGCCGACCCATACACCTGTGAGCCATAGTCTAGCTTTGTACGAATAAGGGTCTTATACACCATTAATAAAGATTTCCTGTCGGCTCCCCATGTGGTACCTGATAGGTACTTAAGGACATTTAAAGGTTTTTCACAACGAACAAGCAAATTATTAACATGATGTGTAAAATTTATTCTCTGGTCAAAATGAATTCCTAAAAATTTAACAGAATTATGAAATGGTACCGGTTGGCCATCTAACGTTACGTTAATCTGAGGTACTCTACGTTTACTGAAAATTACTCCGGTACACTAAGGAACGGAAAACTTAAAGCCCCACTGTAAGGCCCATTGGTGGACAGAATCAACCGCTGCTTGAATCCGTCCTACTGAAAACTGTGCATTACGTGACGAGTGCCACATTGCACAATCATCAGCATACAACGAGTATTTAAGATTCCTGGGAACTAGAGCTGATGACAGAATATCATTGATCATGATGTTAAAAAGTGTTGGACTAAGCACACTTCCCTGTGGCACCCCGTTCTCTTGGACAAAAATGTCTGATGTTACATTACAGGGAAGGGTGACAGAAAAGGTTCTGTCACGCAAAAAGTTGTTAATGAAAATGGGCAAATTACCTCTTAACCATAACCGTGAAGCTTCATCAGAATACCGTGTCGCCATGTCATGTCATAGGCTTTATGGATGTCCAAGAACACCCCTACCATGAATTCTTTATTGGTAAATGCCTTTGAAATGCAATGTTCCAGGTTCATCAAGTGATCAACTGTGCTCCGGTGTTTCCGGAAGCCACATTGTCGATCACTCAATAAACCCTTCGCTTCTAAAACAAAAAGTAGCCTATTATTTATCATTCTTTCCATGACTTTACAGAGGCAAGAAGTCAATGCAATAGGTGAAAATGAACTGGGATTCACAAGACGACCAGACTGTTTAGGTATCGGTATGATCCACGCAAAGTGCCTTGAGTTTGGGAAGGTGTTAGACACCCAAATCCCATTAAACACAGCTAGCAATCTGACCAGGTTATCCTGGCCAAGATGCCGGATCATACAGTACGTTATGGTGTCAGGTCCAGGACTGGTGTCTTTACAGGATCTTAGGGCAAGGAGAAGTTCGTCTATCGTAAACTCCCGGTTGTATGGGTAGTCTACGTCTTCTGTGGCAAAGTCTATCTCTTGTAGTTCAGCCATGCGTTTGTGATGGAGAAAACGTTGGTCGTAATTGGCTGAACTACTTACTTTTGAGAAACTCCTGGCAAGTACGTTTGCTACATCCACGGGATCGTCGTAGATGTTATTTTCCACTTGAAGAGTGGTGATGGGGGTATACGGGCGTTTGTTATTTAATATCTTTATAGTGGACCAGACTTTTGTAAGTGGTGTAAAACGATTCACCGTGGACACAAACGACCGCCAAGAGTCCCTTTTAGCTCTATTAATTACTCTCCTTGCCTCAGCCCTCGCCCGTTTGTAAGCTATAAGGTTGTTCTGAGTGGGCTGTTTGTCAAAAATCCTGTATCTCCTATTACGTTTCCTTAATGCCTCTCGGCAATCCGTTGACCACCAATGTGCTTCATGCTTATTTCGAATTATAGAGGTTTTGGGAATAGCAACCTCGGCTGCGTGTAATATGTTTTGTGTTAAATTTCGCATCTTTTCATCTATGGTCTCCCCGGACATATCTAGGTCGACGATCCTCCCGAAAGACCCCCAATCTGCTCTCTTAAAATTAAACTTTGGAACCAAAGGGGCCGAAACAGTATGAATTGAATAAGAGAGACAGATGGGAAAGTGGTCACTACCAAGGGAGTCGGACTCAGGATGCCAAGAAAAATCCTGGTGTATATCCGTGGAGGCCAGAGACAAATCGATAGACGAAAAGTTGCCAGAACGATCGTCAACCCTGGTTGCTTGACCATCGTTCAGGAGGCAGAGGTTGGATTGTTGTATAATGTCTGCCATCTGCCCTCCGCGAGCATCAGTTCTTAAGCTTCCCCACTGACAGTGATGGGCATTAAAGTCGCCCAGTATTAATTTTTTTCCGTGAAGTTGACTGAATAAATTATGAAATAAATCACTGTCAATGGGGCCACGTGGCGGACAGTAAAGAGAGCAGATGGATATGTAGGTGTTGTGTAATTTCACTCTGCAAGCAACGGCTTCCAGAGTAGTGTTTATTGTTATTTGTGTCTGTGGATGTGATTTGTGTGTGTATATTGCTACTCCGTGTCCATCGTTTCTCCTGTATGCGTTGTAATGTTTAAATTGTGTTGGGTCAGAGTGATTCTCCAACCCTGTCACCTGTAAACAGACGACGTCTGGCCTGTGTGTGTGTAATAATATTGATATGTTGTTCAATTTATTCCCAAGACTTCTACAATTCCACTGTAGTACAGTGAACATGGCGATTTAAGGGTTACGGGGTCGGCCTGAGCGCTTAGTCTTCTTGTGCCGCCCGCCACGTGGCGAGTAGCTACCGGGGGACCTTTCCCGGTTCTTGCGTCCGGAGACATCCATTGCTTCCTCATCAATGGTGAGTCTCCCAGACTCCACCGAGGAAGAGCTATCCCTTCTCCCCCCCGATGAAGTGGGAGTAGGGTGTGTGCAAGGAAGTGACTTGTTTGGTTTTAGGGTGGTGTAGTTAATTTTGTCATACTTGTCTGACTTCTTCTTTTGTTTCTCTGACTGCAAAGCAGCTGCAGCCTGAGAATAGGAGTTAGTAGATTTGGTAATAGTCTTAGAGGGGGTAATAATAGTAGGTGCAGAAGTAGATTGTTCAGCCTGTTCGCTTGGCTCTGACTCAGTCTGAGTACTAATGGTACACATCACGGGTCGAGATATCACCGCCGATGCATACGAGACATTGGGTGATGGGGTCGCTTGCAATCCCATCACCGCCTTCCTCGCATCATGATAGGAGATACCTCGCACTGCCTTCACTGAGCAGACCTCCTTCTCCAGCTTCCACTTGGGACAATCCCTCGAGGAAGTGGAGTGAGTACCCTTACAATGAAAGCAGGAGAGCTCCACTGATGTGCACTTTTCCTCAGCATGGCCAGGCGTCGCGCAACTGCCACACACTGGAGAAGAAGCCTTACAAGTACGATTACCGTGTCCATAAATCTGACAGTTTAAGCATCTAAGAGGGTTGGGGATAAAGGGTCTTACTTTAACGATTTCATAACCTATTTTGACAGTTTCAGGAAGTGAAACTTTGCCAAAAGTCAAAATGAGTTTTGCAGTCTTCTTCCTTATACCATCCTCTAAACGTGTACTAAATCTAACATCAATTATATCTTGGTTCCTCATTTCCTCAATTATTTCTGTTTCTTCCATCATCATTAAATCCCTACAGGTGATTACTCCCCTGCAGGAATTCATGGCTTGAGGAATCTTGGCTTCTACTTCATAATTGTGGATCTGACGTAATTTCAGCAAACTTGCTACTTGTTTTGAATTGAATGTTTTTACTAGGAGGTCTCCAGATGCAAGTTTTTTAACTGATTCAACCACACCAGCCCAGCCATCAATAACCTTTTGAACAATGAAAGGATTGAGGCCGGCTAGTGGGGCCGAACCAGTGGCATGAAACATAACAAATGATGCATTTTTAACGTCAATGTCAAGGGGTGTTCGAGTCTCGTATCGACCGTCGTTTCGTGGTGGTGGTCGGTCATGGCCGCCTCCTCCGCTATACGGAGGAGGGGTTGGGAGGGAAGGCAACATAGTAACCACTTCCCCCAAGGATGGGGGGAAGTGGGAAGAGGAAAAGAAAACACCAGAAAAGGATAATACCAGCCCTAATTAACTAATGTTTGAGATCAACCTCTCAACCCACACTAAGGTGGTCCGTCTGTGTCTATTCACACCCAGAGCTATAAGTGGGGGAGTCCACCATAGGTAGGAGGCAAAGTTGATCTCAATATAAAGATATAGACACCTACTATATCTTCTATCAGGTATGGAGGGAATGAATACTAGCTAAGCCTAGTCGTCACCAGAAGGGTGAAAAAAAAGAAACTACTGCCGGTGCGGCAGGCCCTGGCAGCTAGAGGAGAGAGCATAAAAGCATACGACCTCTCTCTCCACGACCCAGTCTAAAAGTCCGACTGTGTGGCCCCCCAGCAGAGCTTATATACTATAGTTTGAAGCCCGGTGTGCTTCGGAGACTCGTGACTGGATCAAAAATGATGTGGAGATAGTTTCGAGATGAGTACAGGGTCGTTACACAAGTGATTTACTTACATCTATAGGTGAATTTCCAAACTCACTAATGTGTCCAATAAAAAAGGGAATGTTTCAGTTTATTTACATAACAAACCTAAGTTAATAATTACCTAAGTAGTCACATGTGTAATACATATTGTAGTATGCATTGTAATATGTATTGTAGTATGTACTCAGTCACCCTCCACACTTCACACTGGTGACAGACATACCCTGGCTACACTCTCCGACTCTTCCCCCTCACCAATGAACGATTTGGAATGAATCAAGTTGTACGGGATTCACACCAAGGAAAAGAGGATTGACGACGCTGACTATACCATCTATAAGTGTTGGTGATAGTATTATAAGTGTGTATATATATTATGTCTATGGAGTTATTGTACTGTTACCACGCCATCTTCAACACAACCGATATTCTTGCCTACGACTGTTAGTGCCAAGGGAGTCAAGTTTAACCATAAGTGTCCAGGTCTTACACTCTCAGTATAATGACCGGGAGAATTAAAGTAATGAACTGTACACCATATTAATCGTTCAATTACACAGATACCAACAACACCAGATAATCCAGCTTCACTACAGAAAAGAATGTTACTGAGGACACAAGTTAGAACAACTCAGTGCTGGTCCCAAGCCCGGATAAATGGGTAGAGTTGTATCATGGAAAGACGTCCAGTGTATAAACCTATACCATATCAATATACTGATCACAATGAATGAAAATACCACACAGGATCCGTCAAGGTTCGGGTCAACAACGACACACACCGGTCCAGCATGGTGCAGGTGGAAATTATGGTAATGGTGGACAAAAGAAGGGAAGAAGTAAAGGATGATAACAGCTCCAGAAAAAGGAAGAGCTAGGATGGTAGACGAGTAGAGGTGAGGGTGGGAACTTTGAATTTTGGCACAATGACTGGTAAAGTGAGAGAGGTGATGGAAAGGAGAAAGTTAAACGCATTGTGCATATGTATGTATGTATGTAGACGTGTGATTATGTATGTATGTATGTATGTATGTATGTATATTGGCACAATGACTGGTAAAGTGAGAGAGGTGATGGAAAGGAGAAAGTTAAACGTATTGTGTATACAGGGAACAAAATGCCAGGGAAGTAAAGTGAGGTTGATTAAGGGAGGTTTTAAATTGTTTTACCCTGGTAAAAATGGCAGGAGGAATGGTGTTGGGAAAGTAGTGAAGAAAATACATTTTTAAAGTGTATTGGAGGTAATGAGGGTGTTGTAAACAGTAATGAACATAAAGATCGGAATTAAAGGAATACTGATGAATGTCATCAGTAACGGTGATGACTGATGAGAGGGTAATGAGTAGGTACGGAGTGGGAGGGTGGAAGACAGAGGGACAGTAACGGTGATGACTGATGAGAGGGTAATGAGTAGGTACGGAGTGGGAGGGTGGAAGACAGAGGGACAGTAACGGTGATGACTGATGAGAGGGTAATGAGTAGGTACGGAGTGGGAGGGTGGAAGACAGAGGGACAGTAACGGTGATGACTGATGAGAGGGTAATGAGTAGGTACGGAGTAGGAGGGTGGAAGACAGAGGGACAGTAACGGTGATGACTGATGAGGGAGTAATGAGTAGGTACGGAGTGGGAGGGTGGAAGACAGAGGGACAGTAACGGTGATGACTGATAAGGGAGTAATGAGTAGGTACGGAGTGGGAGGGTGGAAGACAGAGGGACAGATAATTGTTGATTTTTCATAATGTTACAGTACATATAACAACAGTGTAACTGTAACAACAGTGAGAAGTAAGTAAGGTTGGTAAAGGACATGTATGACCTGACCTAACCTAACAACAGTGAGGTGAGCATCATATCCCACTACTTCTACTACTACTACTATCACTACTACTACAACACTTACAATTACTACTACTACTACTACTACAACACTTTCTATTATTACTACAACACTTACTATTACTACACCACTTACTATTACTACTACTACACTTACTATTACTACTACTACTACTACAATTACTATTACTACTATTACTACAACTACTATTACTACTATTACTACAACTACTGCTACTACTACCACTATAATGACTACTACTACAACTACTACAACTACTACTACTATTACTACTACAACAACTACTACACGAACAACTACTACTACTACCACTACTAAACATCGATTCTGAGCCCTTTCATATTTGAAAAGGTGATGGACAGGTGAACAAATGGGATAAGATAGGATTCTCCGGGGACAAAGATGATTGTGTTATGTGGAGAGAGCCTGAAAGAAGTCTAGGCAAGGCTGGAGAGTTTAAAAATATGCACAGGAGAGAAAGGAAATTAATGAAAACAGAAAGAAGACTGAATATCCGTGTGTAAATAAGGAAGAAGGCGTGGGAACAGTGAGCCCATAATGATTTCAAACTTTGCAAACAGTTAATAATAATATTGTTCCCAGGTGAGGTGCAAGGTGGTGTAGGGGTTGGCAGGGTGTTCAAGTGTTTGGTGGTGGGGTAGGTGGAGGGGAATCACATTGTTCGAATGCTCTGGGAACTTGTGGCTCAATGGTTATGTCTTCAACTGCTTCTGGTCCACGACCATCAGTACTGGCTGTACGAGGGGAAAAGGATGTTGGAGATGGTCCTTCCAGGCAAGAGAAAGAGAGGGAGATAAGAAAGAAGGTTTTTGTGTGCAGTGAAGGAGGACATCAAGATGGTGGGTGTGACTGAAGATGATGCAGAAGAATGGAAGTAGTATAAAGAAGGAAAGGAAGAAGGCTGAGGAAAGTAAGGAGAGATGGAGGAAAGTCAGAAAGTAATAAAGAGAGGCAGAGGATTTCAAAAGACAACAATCCAACATAGATCAGTGCAGGACGTAATCAATAATACCAGCAAAACACTTTACCGTATGTGTGATAGATTCTTCTTGATAATAAACTCACACAGGGTTTCCAATGAGGTTGTAGCACTGTCTTACACACACACACACACACACACACACACACACACAGGAAGTGTTGTGGTGGCACCCATTGTGACGAGGAGGAAGAGTGAAAAAAAAATAGATAAAGAACTCTCGTGTATTGAATGTAACTTAATCCTTTGTTAATTATAGTGTTCTTATATAATGACACTGATTTATTAACCATCATAATACCTTTGAGACACATTGTATATTTATGGAACAAATTACTTTACATACTTTCTGGATATAGGGAAGAACACTAACGTCTATGATTGGAAACTATATCAGATAACACACACACACACACACACACACACACACACACACACACACACACACACACACACATTGTACGTGTTATAATTACAATTAATAACTTGTTTTCTTCCGTGTAATAACTGGTCTGAGACACCTGATAATATTTATATATTGACTATACAAGGGGATAAAAAACCTTTGTTCTTACTATAATATTGTTTGTAGTCCCAGACCCGTTTGTATGGAGGATAACCTTACACACAAAAGTTCTCGTTGGTGACGTCAACCTTGGAGAGAGAGGAAATAAACTCAATCCATTTTTGCCTCAACGATGCGGATTTCCTGAGTGTTAACAGAGAGAGAGAGAGAGAGAGAGAGAGAGAGAGAGGCTTAATAAAGTATGGAGAGAGGGAATGAGCAAGAGAGAGAGAGAGAGAGAGAGAGAGTGAGAACGATAGCGAGGGAGGGAGGCAGGGAGGGAGAAAAGAATGTCACCATCATTCCACTTTTATCATTTTGCACAGGCAACAACTAATTCATTTCATCAATGTTAATAGATAGAAAGTGTATAGCTTCACTGTATGTATTGGTCAGACAGTTTGATTCAACTACCTGCTGTCCAGTAAGGATAGAGAAGGTCAAGTTCCCTCAATATAATATTATTGTTAGCTTCACTGTGTGTGTTGGTCAGACAGTTTGATTCAACTACCTGCTGTCCAGTAAGGATAGAGAAGGTCAAGTTCCCTCAATATAATATTATTGTTAGCTTCACTGTGTGTGTTGGTCAGAAAGTTTGATTCAACTACCTGCTGTCCAGTAAGGATAGAGAAGGTCAAGTTCCCTCTACTAGATGCGTCTAAGGGAATCATGAACACAGCTGTACAGTCAATACCAGAAGTTTGTCTTTCTTAGTCCATGATACGTTCCTGTTAATCAGGGAACACTATGTGATAGAATTGACAGCTATATATGGTTTAAATGTCTAATATTACACATAACCATATGTGAACTAAACTAATTTAACAAGAAATTCCTCAAAGTTATAAGTATACTATTATGTTCAGAAGGTGGAATTATAATATTAGTGAGAAATATATGATATTGGTGCAGTAAGGTTTTTGTTTACAGACACCAACACACAGAAATATATATAATGTTGCCAGAAAGTTGTTTATTCAATATACTAAAGCATTTTCAGTCATAGAGGCAACGTTGCAAGAATACAATAATGTTGCCAGATACACACGTCATCAACATAGATAATGGCAGTGTGTGTTATGCGATTACATATTTTTTTTTGTTCTATAAATACAGTACTTCCCCACCTGGCCTCTCCTTTCCACATTCAGTGTTAAGTAACCTACCATTTATACCTTCGTTGCTATGAAGTATTAATTTAATCTTCGACATGTATTTTAGTGACATGAATATTTCGTCCCTGTTGTGATTGTACATTATTCGTTACCATTTGTTTAACACGGGTAATACAGTGTGACAAATACTCTTCTTTCCATTGTCTCTATCAATCATTCCCTCTTTTGTTCCTTCCTATTACCACACTGGACTCTGTTTCTTTCTTGTCTTTCCAATCCACAATCTCTCCTATCAGTTTCATTTCATTAACTCGTCTTCATTATGCCTTACTCACATAGACTTACTCAGTCTATGTTTAAAGTTGTCAGTGTACTGACATTAAAATAGAAATAGGCGTATACCTTAAAGTTATAATGTGCACAACCTTACTTATATTAATGTTTTTATTAATTATTATATCCATCGTGATTATTAGTATTCAATAGTATCACCCCTCTTGATGACTTTTCTTGCTCACCTAACTCTCCCTTGGTGTATACTTAACTCCTCCTTACAACTATCATAAATAGACATAATACTTCTTGCTTTATTACACACCTGTATCCTACCTTGTAATCATTTAATCTCTTCCCTAACCCATGACATTCCTACTACCATTCTCCTCCATAATAATGTTTTCCACATCCACCTTTGTCTCAAGCGTGAGGGAGAAACATTCAACTTAGTATATATTTTAAATAATGTTCCGTGAATGATTGAAGTCTATGACAACTCTAAGTGAGGTATTGATATGAGCTTGGTATAAATGTTTAGCCAAAGCATCACTGTCAGTCACTGGTTCTTAATATTATCTGTCCGGCAACCTTCTGAAAGAATTCTGGACATTCCATGACCCACACAATAATAAAGTGTAGTTTTAAACTTTGTGTAAGTAGTATGATAAGTTAAGGAAGACTTTGTAATTACGAAACTCACTGACAACATTTACGTACGTTAAATGTGCAACTGATAAAGTTACTGTATTTGTGCAACGTCACCATTAGTGTTAATATGTATAAGGCAAATTACCATATTAATTTGTAATTATTTTTGTTTGTGGAAGTAATCCATTATTAATTTTATTGTTCTGAAATGCCACATTTATATATAGTATCCTTATTTGTGTGTGATGCCTCTTAGTGGCATATTGTAGAAATCTGTACAGAGAGGAAGCGGTGACCAAGTAAAGAACCCAAGCAGACATGTGTGTGTTTGTTTCACCACAAATTAACCAAGTAAAGAACCCAAGCAGAGATGTGTGTGTTTGTTTCCCCAAAAATTAACCAAGTAGAGAACCCAAGCAGAGATGTGTGTGTTTGTTTCCCCACAAATTAACCAAGTAGAGAACCCAAGCAGAGATGTGTGTGTTTGTTTCCCCACAAATTAACTTGACATTCCACCATCCTGATGGGCTAAAAACGCTCTATAATATTTCATGTCCTATAATTTGGTACACTATTATAACTCCATACACTCTTCTGTACTGCACACCTGCCAGTCAATAACCAGTCCGGCAAAGAAACCAGTCCGGCCCACAGAGGCATATTGTGTGGCCCGTGAACATACTCCGAATTAATAATGGAATCCGGCCAACAAGGGTTGACCAACCTATGCCCGCAGGCCAGATCCGGCCCATGAAGGCTTATTGTCCTGTGTACCATGCAATCGTGAGGACCGTGCAGATGTGAGGACGAGAGAGAAAAAGCGATTATAGCGACACCTATCGGTGCGTAGGTGAAATAGAAGTGTCTAATATTATTAATTAATACATGTTTAATACATTTCAGCTAACTAATTTAATTATTTAATTAATTTAATTATTTTTCTTTTTTAGGAGTAAACGACACTTGCATTTTATTTAAGTTCATTTTTTTTATTTTGTTTTGTTTTGTTTAAAAAAGCTGTTGTTTGTAAATAAATTTAATTAAATATTAAAAATAGTTAAATTAATTAAATAAATTTTATTATTAGTTACGAAACATAATGCTTTTTAATTTAAAAATATTTATTTTAAGTCTACTTGGTACTCTGGTCACCAAGTCTCACCTTCACTATCAGCTCTCAGACTGCCACCTTAATGATATTATTCTGTTGTGTATTTCATCCATTGAACTAAACATTGAAATAATTGTTTATGATGTAGGAGGCATCAAGCACCTTGCACTTCCTTGTCCTCACCTGTCCACCTGCCACTGGATGCCGCCATGACACCTGTGCATGCAGCCAGCCAGAATGAGATAAAAGGAGCCGACGAGTCGTGCTCAGAACTCTACAGCTAACCTTCAACCTGCACTCACCTCTTGCTCCTGCCGCCGACCTTTGTCCGCTGTTACTCTCACCAAGCTGCAGCACACCACGCTACTCTCACCAAGCTCCAGCACACCATGCTACGCTAATTCTACAGCAGCTCTCTCTCTACTCAGCTATGGCAGACAAGTCCCTCTCTCTACAAGGTGCTTGCCTTCTACAACCACAACCCTCCCCTACCTTGCTACTGAGTCCAGAATATACGAGTGTGAGAACCAACCCTTGTAGTCATACCAATAAATTGTTACCATGTACAATCGAGTCAGTTCACCCCCATAGTAACACAACACCCTGTTGTTACAGTTGGTGACCTCGGATTCAGCTCGTTTAAACAAGCTACAACTACTCCACTCTACGTCCACGTGCTACAACTACTCCACACTGCACCTACAAACATTAACTACTCACCGGTACGTCAATGTGCTAAATCAACTCCACGCTACAACTCATGCTACAACTTCTCCACGCCACTACCTACAACCGACCATCGACGCCTATAACCCCACACTACTGGTACTTCTACAACTTCTCCACACCACTACCTACAACCTACAATCGACGCCTGCAACACACCACGACCTCCACAATGTTCTACACCACCAACCCCACTCCAAAGGTATTTCCACACATAAAAATTTACACTTTACAACCCCTATTTTTGTTCAACCATCCCTTGTATTATTCCCAACGTTCCCAGTGTCGCGTCCCATACAGCCCTGTGTTCATTTGACTCAACCCTCGACCACGTGTAACCACTTACCCCAGTGCTCTATCCCTCCCTATTTGACTGATACCCCAAGGATTTACGTGTTTGTGTGTTTCCACACCGCCTCCACTCACGCCACAACATTCTTTAACACACACACACTACCACCATGCTTACCCCCACTGTTCCTACACACAAATCGTCCAACATGTCCCTGGCCACCCAGAATACCATTACTCTATCACACAACACCACACATACACCTACCCTACACATACCTTATGTTCCCCCACTTTCATTCGACATACATTCATGGTTCCTTCACACAGAGGCGGTATGGCACGGAAACAACTACACCGACGACCAGAAGTATCAAGCCATCCTGCGTGCCCTACCCAACGGAATATTCTCCTCCATCTCTCCACTCCTCACAACACTTGACCAGGGATTGCAGTTTGTAGGGTGTTAAGGCAGCTATCACCACCGCTCATGGCAAGTCAACCACCCAGCATTTCAAGGCACTGGATGATGTGCAGGTGGAAGGGTGACGCCCGTCATCATTGCTGTGCCACATGCAGCAACTCAACATAAATGGTGACACACTTTTCCCTGAAGATATCCTCAGAGTCCAACACACCAAGTTACTACCACCACAGATCTAGATCCACCTGCTGGTCCAGCCCAAAATACCCCAGTGGGAATATGGCTAGCTGGCAGATACCCTTCTACATACTAACAAGAACGACATGGGTACATGGCCTACACAACACACCTCCACAGCGATAGCTACCCAGACCACTTTGCAGGCCACGCCCATCAACCTACCAACACTTCAGCAGCAACACACACACACGCCACCTCACGACGTTGCCAACCTAGCACAACGATTCGAGGCCCTTTCCAACAAACTCGACCTCCAACTCCAAGCCCAACCACTATACCACCAGCAGCAGTAAGCCCCACCTATTCACCAGCTACCCAGTACCCAGCGGCTTCCATCAACAGCTCCAATACAGCAACACTGGCATGACCCACAACTGTGGTTATACCATCGGAGGTTTGATTCCCTAGCACGCAACTGCCTCCTTCCCATGCCAGTAGGGTGCCTCTTCTACTCTCTCTGCTGCCAGACTGAACCAGAGAAATGAATAAGGCAGAGGTAAAACATCGCCCTCCGTGCTACCGCCCACACCACACACTCCAAAACTGGGCCAACTACGACGACGCCTACCCAAAAAACCCACACGCCTCCTTCGACCGAACACAGCACCTCCGCAAACCTGGCAGGGAAGCCCACACTGCTAACACCTAACCAGCAACACACTACCATCTCTCCACATATGGCCCACCAGAAAGCTCATACTCTCCTGTGGGTGGAAGACCTAGGGTCAGGCGAACACTTCCTCATCGACTCAGGATCCGAAGTGAGCATAGTCCCACCCCACGACAAAGACAGTCAGAGGTCGTATGACCTGCTAGCAGCAAACAAGTCGTCCATCGCCTCATACGGTACAAGGAGTAGGGGCATCACCATTTTACACCAGGAATATGTGGTGTGGCCCTTTGTCATAGCAGATGTACAAGGCTCCATCCTGGGGTTAGACTTCCTCAGAGCGCATGATCTGCTGATCGATGCCAGGAGAGGCCGCCTCATCCACCAGCCACCAGGAACCATCATCCCGTCGAAACACTGGTGCCAGTCGACACCTACCATCACACACATCCTTTAAGCCAGCCCATACGATGCCCTACTGCAGGAGTTCCCAGTGCTGCTTTCTACCACCACCACACAACACACACACAACCCCAGCATACGTCACACCATCACCACTGCTGGATCCCCCTGTTTCGTAAAGCCCCGGATGATGCCACAGAGCATCTGGAGGCAGCGAAACATGAGTTTAATGTCATGCTTATAACCTGGATAGCTAGACCATAAGACAGTGCTTGGGCGTTGTCACTACATATGGTGCCAAAGCAGCAGGAAGGAAACTGGAGGGCATGTGGTGACTACAGAGCTCTGAACACTGCCACCACACCCGACAGGTATCCAATAACGCACGTCCTGGAGTTTCTCTCTAAGCTCCAAGGATGTGAGTTTTTTTTTTTTAAATAGACCTGGTATGGGCATTCCACCAAATCTCTGTTGCGGAGGACGACATCAAGAAAATGGGTATCACCACGCGCTTCGGCTTGTTCGAGTTCCCGTCCATAAACTTCGGCCTACGCAACGCCACCCAGAACTTCCAATGGTTCATGGACAAGGTACTGAGGGGCTCGACTGGGTGGTGGTGTATATCAACAACATCCTGGCGGCTTCTGACACACACATACAGCACCAACAACACCTGCGGGAACTATTTGGCAGACTGCAGAAATACGGATTAAAGGTCCAACCCTCCAAATGCGTCCTGGGAGCTGACAGTCTCGACTGCACCACCCCCCTCCCACAGAAGGTGGAGTTTCCACTACCTACCACCACCAGGAAACTCAGGGAATTCATGTGGGAGGTTAATTACTACCACCGCTTCATCTCCCACGCCACCGCTTCACTCACAACACTCCACAACCTCCTAAAAGGACTGAAAATGACATCGCAGAATAAGTTGGTATGGTCCACAACAGCTGAAGAAGCCTTCAACAGCATCAAGGCGAAGCTAGCAGACAACACCCTCCTTTCCTACCCAACTCCACACACACAAACATTCATCTACACGTTTTTCAGCAAACATCTTGAGCCACCACAGAGGAAGTACAGCGTCTTCGACAGAGAGCTAGTGGCCATTCATGATGCAGTCAAACACTTCCGCCATTTCTTGAAAGGTAGGAGTTTCCATATCCACAATGGTGATGCAGCAGCAGGGCACCAACTGGTCGCCTAGGGTGATACGCCATCTGGCATTTCTATCCGAGTTCACCACCGATATCCGCCATGTCAGAGGTGAGGACAACGCCGTAACCGACACCCTATCAAGATCACTCCAGCCGAAACCCAACATTGCTACGATCCAGCAGATGCCTTCACTCAACTTCCTGGCCATTGCTGCAGCTCGGGTCACCGACACACACCTCCAGGACCTCCTCACAGGCGACACTGAACTCCGCATGGAGTACTTGACCACCCCAGATCTGGTCACCGAGCTGTGGTGCAGCACATCGCTGAATGTATTCAACCATTACCATTCTCTCAACCACTCGGGCGTCGCAGGTACTCTACGCCTAATCCTCCGCTGAGCAGTCTGGCCAAGTATGAGGAAACAAGTGAAGGAGTTGGTGGCCTCTTGCATCCCTTGCCAGCGTGCTAAGGTAGGACGCCACACCCGACCCCAGGTCCATGAGTTCTCTGTGCTTACCAGTAGGTTCCACACCGTGCACATCGACATCGTGGGACCCCTGTCTCCGCCCTGCCACTCACGCTACCTACTGACATGCATTGACAGGACGACACACGGGTGTACCACAACCCCCAAGGACGACATCACCGCCGAAGGTACTGCCCACCACTTCCTCAGTAATTGGGTGGCCAACATCGGTCCCCTGGCTGTAATCGTCACAGACCAGGGAACCCAGTTTGAGTCAAAGGCGTGGCAAGATATGCTCAATCTCCTAGGAACCCGCCGCCAGAGGACCACAGCTTACCACCTGTGCAGTATCAGCATGGTAAAACGCCTGAATAGGAGATTTAAGGACGCCTTCCTGGCGCTGCAACCCAATGGACGGTCGCCCTACTTCTCATCTTTCTCACCATTGGCACAACGGTCAAAGAGGACCTACATCATTCCCCAGCAGAGTTAGTGTTTGGGGAGAACCTGCGCCTGCCAGGCCAACTCAGAACACCAGACCTCGACACTTCCAGCAGAGTCCAGACCTCCCTACACACCCCGAGGACTCCTTTCGATGAGCAACCTATTCCTACGCATGGATACCCACCACACACCACTGCAGAAACCATACACTGGACCTTACTCCGTGATCGCCAGGATGGACACTACTGTGACTATACTGGGAACAAGTGAAGCCAGCACACACCAACACACACACTAACGCCAGGCCGCCACCACAACACACAAACACACACCGACAATCACATACCACCATAACCATGCTCACACCGCCATACCAACAAACAACTACACATGCATATGTGCATCCTTCCCCCAACACCCTCACCCCACTCCTTCCCTCAACCACTACCACCACACCATACCACCGCGTACCATTCCTACCCACGCCACAACAACACCCGCGGTCTCACCACTCTGCCCCACCATTCCCTCACACACACCATAAACCGCTCCTACCCACACTGTCAACCTTGTCTCACAAATATTAACACCCCTCTACCTCACCACCACATCGCACGCCGACACCAACACGTCCCATCACACCTACCACCGACCCTAGCCCACCACTACACCAACCCTAACCTACTCCTTCGCCTCTACATTCACCTCTGCCACGTTTTCCTTCCCCTACCCAGACAATACATGGCCTCATTCACCCCCATTTACTTTCATCAAAAACACACTCTCCGTCCCCTACCCACACCTCACCTGACCCCATTCATCCCCTGAACCACACCCTGAACCACACCAACTACCCATACCTATGCCTCCCGTTCCTACCACTACCCCCTACTGTTCCACTGACACCAGTAATCCCCCAGTCTACCCACAGGATGATACTCACAACGCGTAGCAACCACCACCCACGGCACCACAACCAGACCCAACATCACCAACAACAGTAATGCCTGCTTACCCCTCCCCACCCTGCATGAACCATCAGATGACAAGGAATCTGGCCTGGTCCCAGAAGATTACATATCCCGGTCCAGCAGAACCACACATCGTCCGGCCAAATACCTCACACAATTTTACACATATCCACTCCACATGCCTGCAGATACACTCACACCCTATTATTAACTATTATTAACTCACACACTTGCCTCCCCGACACATGCTACACCGTATCCATACTCTTATGTATGCCATTCTCAATGTATGTTTTGTATTGTATATAACTTTCTTTTTATACATATATGTATGTGTATGTATGTTCCTGAACCACCCTCCTCTCCTAAATATTGTCGGGGAGTTGGGGTACTGTAGCAGACACCAAGCACCTTGCGCTTCCCTGCCCTCATCTGTCTACCTGCCACTGGAGTCTGCCATGATACCTGCACATGCAGCTGACCAGACTGAGATAAAAGCTGCCGACGAGCTCCAGAATCTACAGCTAACCTTCGACATGCACTCACCTCTTGCTCCTGCCGCCGACCTCGCCCGCTGCTCGTCTCACCTAGCTCGAGCACATCAAGCTACATCCTACAACAGCTCTCTCTTTACTCAGCTACGGCAGACAAGTCTTCCTCTCTACAAGGTGCTTGCCTTCTACAACCACAACCCTTGCCTACCTTGCTAATGAGTCCAAAATATACGAGTGTGAGAACCAACCCATGTAGCCATACCAATAAATTGTTAGCGTGTACAATCGAGTCTGTTCACTCCCATAGTAACACAACACCCTGTTGTTACAATGGCAAGTAGAACTAACCATCACACTAATTTGTATGTTTACCAAAAAAACTCTTCAATGAACAGTGTCACCAAACCATCTCACTAATTTGTATGTTTTTTCAATAAATTTTTTGTACAAATCCACTTTGTTGTTCTCGTTTGTCACTGTTGCCTGGGACATGCTCCAGAAAAATTCATCTGACCTTCGCCCTACTGTACAAAGGTTGTCCGCTCTTGATTTACAGGCACAGCAATATGTAAACGAGTGGCAGGAGCAGTAGACCCAGCAGATAGAATGTAATGATTTACAGGCACAGCAATATGTAAACGAGTGGCAGGAGCAGTAGACCCAGCAGGTAGAATATAATGAAGCCAAAGTGTGACATGAACAGAGAATAAAACTGGCATCGTGGAACACTGGTTCTGAGATGTTACCAGTCCAGATGTGAGGATGAGATCCAGAGTACCTTCCTGAAGCTGAAAGGTCATGTCAGGATCGGTGGAGGTACAAAAGAAGGTGATGTGGCTTGAAGCTATGTATGCAAGTTAAGAGATTGTCAGGATTGGTAGAGGTACAGAAGAAGCACTAATAAGTATACAGCTTTAGTTGAAGCTTTGAAGATGAACCGGGATGTGACTACAGACATCTTTATTTCATCCTGCAGTGACCACCTTAGAAACAGTCAGGCATAGCATCAGGTAACAGATCAACAACAAAACATGGAAGGTAGACAAGACCCAGAACACACAAATATTAATTACAGAACAAAACTCGAGAACACGAGAAAGCAGACAAAGGACACAATAACAGTATCCAATCCACAACACAGGGCTGAGGAGGAGAGGAACGTCGGCCCTCAACCAGAGCTGGAGTGAGCATTAACGTGCAGAATTCTACAACCAACCATGGTCCAGTAAACACCTACTACCAACATTATCACTTCCCATGCCAACCGTCTTGTTGGCAGGGTGAGTGGTTTAACTATTTGAAGGCTATGGCTTTGTTATCTACGACGAGCAAGACTTAATCGTCCACAGGAAGGGCATTCTTCTTTCTGCCACAACTACCTTGTAACCATCACTGGGGAACGGAAAGGAAGTGTCCTTCACTGTGTAGGAAGGGAGGAAGGGCGTGGAGGCTACCAACATAGCCGGACCTGATGGTGGGCAGGTTCTAGACTCACTCCATGCCCATAGGATGAAGACGGCTGACCCCATCCACCACAGCGAACAGCGACGGCAGCTGCAGGCAGGTATCGTCATCGCCTGTACCAAGACTGCTGTTGCTTTAGCTCTAGAATGGCTGGGTCATCTCTCTGACCTCCTCCTGGACATCTTCAGGAGAAATGGTTTGCCACCAATAGCTATTTCTCCTGATCTACAAACACCCACCACCACAACCACCACCACCACCAGGAAACGAGGCTGCAAGCCTGCACAACGGGGCAATAACAGAGTGAACGTGCCATCACCACCCCCTCCTGCCCACCCCCATCACCGTTTAATGCTGCCTCGTCCACTCAACAGGGTGAATAGCGGGAAGGCACCACCACCACATGAGCCTTCCCAATTAGACTCTGAAACGAAGGAGGACACAGACACCAGTCCCTGCTCCAACACCACCAGAGAAGACAACTCTGACTACATGGAAATGGAAGATGAAGGGGAATGGCAGACGGTGAGGGAAAGGAAGAGTAGGAGGAGGAGGATGACTGTCAGCCCACCGACCAAGTCACCACCCACTGTCACCGTGGACTGGTGGATGTCCGCCTCTCCTCGCATCAACCTATTCCACCAACATATCCTTCCTCACCATGACCCCGACATCTTCCAGATTAGGGAAGTATGGTCAAGCAGGACAACACTGAAGACCAGTTTCACCCTATCTACAACAAAAGGGGATCAGAAAAAGATAAAATGAATGGATGCCTTAATACCCCAAATAGGGTGATAGGCATTTGGTCAAACTAACAAAAACAAATGGAACGAAAATGTGGTGTGAAGGTGGCAATCACCAGATGGATTATCTGCAGACAGACTTATAATGGCAAGGAATGTGTAAATTATATTATCAGGTATGATAAACTTGAGAATCAACTTATAATATTGTTAGTATGGTCATATTTTATTAAGTAAGGTTGTTCTTGATGGGACATTATATCATTTCCCCATATAATTACCTTGTCAAACCAATATAATTATAACATAGCAGCACTTCCTTCTGCCAACATTTGCCAGACGTCCAACACTGACATTTAATGGAAATTCCAGTGTATGTTTACCTGAACACAGAGATAGTAGTGTCATCCACATATATGGGACTTAGAGTTTCTTCTTTGTGAATATCTTCATATTCCTGGATCACATGTATCAAGTGTAATGTAACTCAGTGGTTGTCTAAGGGGGATTACTAACGCTACGTTAACTAAGATGTTTGATAAGAAAAAAAGAAGCAGTAATTTTTAACAATTATATTATCACAATAATCAAACATGAGAATACAATATTGAAAGATAGTTATTACCCAAGAACACAGTTATTACCCAAGAACACAGTTATTACCCAAGAAAACAGTTATTACCCAAGAACACAGTTATCACCCAAGAACACAGTTATTACCCAAGAACACAGTTATTACCCAAGAACACAGTTATTACCCAAGAACACAGTTATTACCCAAGAACACAGTTATTACCCAAGAACACAGTTATTACCCAAGAACACAGTTATTACCCAAGAACACAGTTATTACCCAAGAACACAGTTATTACCCAAGAACACAGTTATTACCCAAGAACACAGTTATTACCCAAGAAC
Source organism: Petrolisthes cinctipes (assembly GCA_033782935.1). Lineage (NCBI taxonomy): Eukaryota > Metazoa > Arthropoda > Malacostraca > Decapoda > Porcellanidae > Petrolisthes > Petrolisthes cinctipes. Next base: position 126,061 of record JAWQEG010002187.1, on the reverse strand, counting down.
ACAGTTATTACCCAAGAACACAGTTATTACCCAAGAACACAGTTATTACCCAAGAACAGTTATATTTACATTATTTACAAGAAAGAAGTCACAAAAATAGGAATGGTAATCCAGCCGTCTTTTCCACCAATAATTATCTACGTTACCACACAATACAGAGTGAGAAGTCGTCCGAACTCAGTTAACCCAGGAGGGAGGTAACACCACAACTGCTTACAAGATGAAACTGACTGTGTGGCCCCCCAGCAGAGCTGATATACTATAGTTTGAAGCCCGGTGTGCTTCGGAGACTCGTGACTGGATCGAAAATGATCTGGAGATAGCTTCGAAAGGAGTACAGGGTCATTACACAAGTGATTTACTAACATATATAGGTGAATTTTCAAACTCACTAATGTGTCCAATAAAAAAGGGAATGTTTCAGTTTATTTACATAACAAACCTAAGTTAATAATTACCTAAGTTATCACATGTGTAATACATATTGTAGTATGTATTGTAGTATGTATTGTAGTATGTATTCAGTCACCCCCCACACTTCACACTGGTGACAGACATACCCTGGCTACACTCTCTGACTCTTCCCCCTCACCAATGAACGATTTGGAATGAATCAAGTTGTACGGGATTCACACCAAAGAAAAGAGGATTGACGACGCTGACTATACCATCTATAAGTGTTGGTGATAGTATTATAAGTGTGTATATATATTATGTCTATGGAGTTATTGTACTGCTACCACACCATCTTCAACACCACCGATATTCTTGCCTACGACTGTTAGTGCCCAAGGAGTCAAGTTTAGCCATTAGTGTCCAGGTCTTACACTCTCAGTATAATGACCGGGAGAATTAAAGTCATGAACTGTACACCATATTAATCGTTCAATTACACAGATACCAACAACACTAGATAATCCTGTTGTGTGTGTCCAAAATACTATTACCTTAATACCACAATACCCTAATACCATTACCATAATACCACAATACCATAACTATAAACTGTACACCATATTCCTCGTTCAATTACACAGATACCAACTACACCAGATAATCCAGCTTCACTACAGAAAAGAGAGTTACTGAGGACACAAGTTAGAACTACTCAGTGCTGGTCCCAAGCCATGATAAATGGGTAGAGTTGTATCATGGAAAGACGTCCAGTGTATAAACCTATACCATATCAATATACTGATCACAATGAATGAAAATACCACACAGGCTCCGTCAAGGTTCGGGTCAACAACGACACACACCGGTCCAGCATGGTACAGGTGGAAATTATGGTAATGGTGGACAAAAGAAGGGAAGAAGTAAAGGATGATAACAGCTCCAGAAAAAGGAAGAGCTAGGATGGTAGACGAGTAGAGGTGAGGGTCGGAACTTTGAATTTTGGCACAATGACTGGTAAAGTGAGAGAGGTGATGGAGAGGAGAAAGTTAAACGTATTGTGTGTACAGGAAACAAAATGCCAATGAAGTAAAGTGAGGTTGATTAAGGGAGGTTTTAAGTCGTTTTACCCTGGTGTAAATGGCTGGAGTATCGGTGTTGGGATAGTAGTGAAGAAAATGCATATTTAGAGTGTATTGGAGGTAATTAGGGTGTCGTACAGAGTAATGAACTTGAAGATGGAAATTGAAGGAGTACTGATGAATGTCATCAGTGTATATTCCCCGTAAGTGAGATGTGAGTTGGAGGAGAAGGAAGAGTTCTAGGGTGAAGTAGAGTAAGTGGTTCAGAACATACACAGGGTGGAAAGAGTGGTTATTGGGTTGGATTTCAATATTGAAAAAGGGGATAACGGTGATGACTGATGAGAAGGTAATGAGTAGGTACGAAGTGGGAGGGTGGAAGACAGAGGGACAGTAACGGTGATGACTGATGAGAGGGTAATGAGTAGGTACGGAGTGGGAGGGTGGAATACAGAGGGACAGTAACGGTGATGACTGATGAGAGGGTAATGAGTAGGTACGGAGTGGGAGGGTGGAAGACAGGGACAGTAATGGTGATGACTGATGAGAGGGTAATGAGTAGGTACGGAGTGGGAGGGTGGAATACAGAGGGACAGTAACGGTGATGACTGATGAGAGGGTAATGAGTAGGTATGGAGTGGGAGGGTGGAATACAGAGGGACAGATAATTGTTGATTTTTCATAATGTTACAGTACATATATGGCTGTAGTAAACACCTGCTTCAAAAAGGAGGCCAATAGGATTACATACAAGAGTGGTTGTAGGAGTACACAAGTAGACTATATCCTGTAGGAGATGCAAGTTGAAAGAATCAATTCATTGCAAGGTAGTGACAAGGAAGAGTGTACCAAGATAACATATGATGTTGGTTGGTAAGATGAGTCTGAAAGTGAAGGTGAAGATGAAAATGAGGACTGAAGGAAGGATTATGTGTTGGAAACTAAAGGAGGGAGATTACATTACAAAAGTTAAGAGGAAGGTGAGCCAGGCTTTGGGTGAGGAGGAGGACAGATGGGCAGATTTATCTGAAGTGGTGAGGGAGAAAACACAGAAGGTACTTGGAATGACATCGAGAAGGAAAGGCAAAAGAAGCCAAAGAGATTTGATGATGGAATAAAAAAGTACAATATTGTATAAGAAGCAAGCGAAAAAGAAATGGGACAGTCAAAGGGATAAAGAAAGTTTGCAGGGAAATAAGGAGTGGCAGAGCAAAGCAAAGCAAAGAAGGAGATGACTAAGCAAAGGAAAATACATGTTATGATCTGAATGAGAAATTAGATAGTAGAAATAGGGATAAAGACATGTACCGATTGGCCAGGCGGAGGAACAGAGCTGGGTGGGATGTGCAACAGGTTAACAAGATGAAGGATGTAAATGGAAATGTGTGTATTAGTGAGGAGAGTGTGTTAAGGAGGTGGAAGGAGTGTTAGCAAGAGCTGATAAACATAGAAAATGAGAGGGACAGAAGGTTGGTAGAGGTGAGGGTGGATGTAGCGAATCAGGAAGTACGAGAGATTAGCTGGGAGGAAGTGAGGAAGGCCATGAAGAGGATAAATGGAGGCAAAGCAGTAGGCCCAGATAACATACCAATGGAAGTGTGAAGGAGCTTAGGGAACATGGCGGTGGCGTGGCTAACCAGATTGTTAAACATAATCCTTGAAGGTATGAGGATGCTAGAGAAATGGAGGAAAGGTGAACTAGGATATATTTACAAAAGCAAGGGAGATGTGTAGGACTGCCGAAACTATAGAGATATAAATTTGATTAGTAATTCAATGAAGATATGGGAAAAGTTTATAGAAGCTAGACTAAAAAGAGAAGTGAGAATCAAGAAGTAACTTGGTTGGACGCTACATTCGGCTGTGAAGATATTGATGAAGAAGTACAAAGAAGACCAGAAGGAGTGGCAATGTGTGTTTGTAGACTTAGAGAAGGACTATGACAAGGTGCCTAGAGCGGATTTGTGGTATAGTATGAGGAAGAAGTCAGGAGTTGCAGAGATGTATGTGAGGTTGGTAAAGGACATGTATGACAATGGTGTAACAACAGTGAGAAGTAAGTAAGGTTGGTAAAGGACATGTATGACCTGACCTAACCTAACAACAGTGAGGTGAGCAGCATATCCCACTACTTCTACTACTACTACTATCACTACTACTACTACTACACTTACTATTACTACTACTACTATCACTACTACTACTACACTTACTATTACTACTACTACTATCACTACTACTACTACTACACTTACTATTACTACTACTACTATCACTACTACTACTACACTTACTATTACTACTACTACTATCACTACTACTACTACACTTACTATTACTACTACTACTACAATTACTATTACTACTACAATTACTACAATTACCATTACTACTACTACTACTACAATTACTATTACTACTACTACTACTATAATTACTATTATTATTACTACTACTACTACTACTACAATTACTATTATTACTACTGCTTCTACTACAATTACTACTACTACTACTACTACTACTACTACTACTACTACTACTACTACTACTACTACTACTACACTTACTACTACTACAACAACTACTAAACGAACAAGTACTACTACTACTACTACTTAAAAACATCGATTTTAATCCCTTCCATATTTGAAATGGTGATGGACAGATTAACATATGGGATAAGACAGGAGTCTCCATGGACAATGATGATTGTGGACGACATTGTGTTATGTGGAGAGAGCCTGGAAGAAGTCAAGGCAAGGCTGGAGAGTTTGAAATATGTATAGGTGAGAAAGGAACTTTATGTAAACAGGAGCAAGACTGAATATCCGTGTGTAAATAAGGAAGAAGACATGGGAACAGTGAGTCCATAAGGAGTAGAGGCAGTTAAGGTCGATTATTTTTAAACTTTGCAAACAGTTAATAATATTAATGTTCCCAGGTGAGTGGCCACGGTGGTGTAGGGGTTGGCGGGGTGTTCAAGTGTGGGGTGGTGGGGTAGGTGGAGGGGAATCACATTGTTCGAATGCTCTGGGAACTTGTGGCTCAATGGTTATGTCTTCAACTGCTTCTGGTCCACGACCATCAGTACTGGCTGTACGAGGGGAAAAGGATGTTGGAGATGGTCCTTCCAGGCAAGAGAAAGAGAGGGAGATAAGTAAGAAGGTTTATGGGTGCAGTGAAGGAGGACATCAAGATGGTGGGTGTGACTGAAGATGATGCAGAAGAATGGAAGTAGTATAAAGAAGGAGATGAAGAAGGCTGAGGAAAGTAAGGAGAGATGGAGGAAAGTCAGAAAGTAATAAAGAGAGGCAGAGGATTTCAAAAGTCAACAATCCAACATAGATCAGTGCAGGACGTAATCAATAATACCAGCAAAACACTTTACCGTATGTGTGATAGATTCTTCTTGATAATAAACTCACACAGGGTTTCCAATGAGGTTGTAGCACTGTCTTACACACACACACACACACACACACACACACACACACACAGGAAGTGTTGTGGTGGCACCCATTGTGACGAGGAGGAAGAATGAAAAAAAAAATAGATAAAGAACTCTCGTGTGTTGAATGTAACTTAATCCTTTGTTAATTATTGTGTTCTTATATAATGACACTGATTTATTAACCATCATAATACCTTTGAGACACATTGTATATTTATGGAACAAATTACTTTACATACTTTCTGGATGTAGGGAAGAACACTAACGTCTATGATTAAAAAAATATATCAGATAACACACACACACACACACACACACACACACACACACACACACACATTGTACGTGTTATAATTACAATTAATAACTTGTTTTCTTCCGTGTAATAACTGGTCCGAGACACCTGATAATATTTATATATTATATATACAAGGGGATAAAAAACCATTGTTCTCACTATAATATTGTTTGTAGTCCCAGACAAGTGTGTATGGAGGATAACCTTACACACAAAAGTTCTCGTTGGTGACGTCAACCTTGGAGAGAGAGGAAATAAACTCAATCCATTTTTGCCTCAACGATGCGGATTTCCTGAGTGTTAACAGAGAGAGAGAGAGAGAGAGAGAGAGAGAGAGAGAGAGAGAGAGAGAGAGAGAGAGAGAGAGAGAGAGAGAGAGAGAGACGAAGGCTTAATTAAATATGGAGAGAGCAAGAGAGAGAGAGAGAGAGAGAGATAATGAGAAGGAAAACGAGGGAGGGAGAGAGATAAAGGAGAATAAAATGTCAAAGTAGAGTGTATGGTCACACTTGTCATCACCACCATTCCCTTCGTATCATTATGAACACACAACAACTAATGAATTTCATCAATGGTAAATAGATGGGCAGAAAGATACCGATATAAATAAATAAATATTTATATATACCTATGTATATATAGCTTGAGTGTGTGTATTGGTCAGACAGTTTGATTTAACTACCTGCTGTCCAGTAAGGTTAGACAAGGTCAAGTTCCCTCAATATAATATTATTGTTAGCTTCACTGTGTGTGTTGGTCAGACAGTTTGATTCAACTACCTGCTGTCCAGTAAGGATACAGAAGGTCAAGTTCCCTCTACAAGATGTGCAGCTGTACAGTCAATACCAGAAGTTTGTCTTTCTTAGTCCATGATACGTTCCTGTTAATCAGGGAACACTATGTGATAGAATTGACAGGTATACATGGTTTAAATGTCTAATATTACACATGACCATATGTGAACTAAACTAATTTAACGACAAATACCTCAAAGTTATAATTATACTATATATGATCAGAAGGTGGAATTATAATATTGAGAAATATATGATATTGGTGCAGTAAGGTTTTTGTTTACAGACATCAACACACAGAAATATATATAATGTTGCCAGAAAGTTGTTTATTCAATATACCAAAGCATTTTCAGTCATAGAGGCAACGTTGCAACAATACAATAATGTTGCCAGATACACACGTCATGAGTATAGATAATGGCAGTGTGTGTTATGCCATTACATGGGTTTTTTGTTCTATAAATACAGTACTTCCCCTCCTTGCCTCTCCTCTCCCCATTCAGTGGTAAGTAAGTAACCCTCCATTTATACCTTCGTTGCTATGAAGTATTCATTTAAACTTCGACATGTATTTTAGTAACATGAATATTTCGTTCCTGTTGTGATTTAACATTATTCGTTACCATTTGTTTAACACGGGTAATACAGTGTGACAAATACTCTTCTTTCCATTGTCTCTATCAATCATTCCCTCTTTTGTTCCTTCCTATTACCACACTGGACTCTGTTTCTTTCTTGTCTTTCCAATCCACAATCTCTCCTATCAGTTTCATTTCATTGACTCGCCTTCATTATGCCTTACTCACTCTGATATAGTCTATGTTTTAAGTTGTCATTGTACTGACATTAAAATAGAAATAGCTGTAAACCTTAAAGTTATAACGCTCACAACCTTACTCATATTAATGTTTTTATTAATTATTATATCCATCGTGATTATTAGTATTCAATAGTATCACCCCTCTTGATGACTTTTCTTGCTCACCTAACTCTCCCTTGGTGTATACTTCACTCCTCCTTACAACTATCATAAATAGACATAATACTTCTTGCTCTATTACACACCTGTATCCTACCTTGTAATAATTTAATCTCTTCCCTAACCCATGACATTCCTACTACCATTCTCTTCCATAATAATGTTTTCCACATCCACCTTTGTCTCAAGCGTGAGGGAGAAACATTCAACTTAGTATATATTTTAAATAATGTTCCGTGAATGATTGAAGTCTGTGACAACTCTAAGTGAGGTATTGATATGAGTTTAGTATAAATGTTTAACCAAAGCATCACTGTCAGTCACTGGTTCTTAATATTATCTGTCCGGCAACCTTCTGAAAGAATTCTGGACATTCCATGACCCACACAATAATAAAGTGTAGTTTTAAACTTTGTGTAAGTAGGATGATAACTTAAGAAAGACTTTGTAATTACGAAACTCACTGACAACATTTACGTACGTTAAATGTGCAACTGATAACGTTACTGTATTTGTGCAACGTCACCATTAGTGTTAATATGTAAAAGGCAAATTACTATAATAATTTGTAATTATTTTTGTTTGTGGAAGTAATCCATTATTAATTTTATTGTTCTGAAATGCCACATTTATATATAGTATCCTTATTTGTGTGTGATGCCTCCTAGTGGCATATTGTAAAAATCTGTACAGAGAGGAAGCGGTGACCAAGTAAAGAACCCAAGCACAGATGTGTGGGTTTGTTTCCCCACAAATTAACTTTACATTCCACCATCCTGATGGGCTAAAACCGCTCTATAATATTTCATGTCCTATAATTTGACACACTAATATAATGCCATAAACTCTTCTGTACTGCTCACCTGCCAGTCAATAACCAGTTTCTTTAGTTTTTCTATTTCTGTTTTATTTCCTTGTCACGTGACATTGCTCTGACTTAATGTGTGTGTGTTTTATCGCACAGTGAGCATATTTTTTCCTGTATTGATTTGTTCATTTTCTTTCTGTCTGTCTCATGTCTAAGCAAACTCTCTCTCTCTCACTCTCTCTCTCTCTCTCTCTCTCTCTCTCTCTCTCATGAGACAAGACAAGAACGCTACTGTCAACAACTCTGTATAAAACTCTCTTGTGTAAAGCACCTATGAATGGGAGGTACAACGAAGTTGGAGGTGTGTCTGGGAGACAAATAACTTGTAAACGACATGACTGGCAAAGAAAAGATCAGAGTATAACTGGTCCGGCAAAGAAAGGTAAATAGTAAGTAACATATGAGTCATAAATAAGATGTCCATCAGGCTATATTTAGAGTAGGAGCGGGTAACATCCGGCCCACAGATGCAAATTGTGTGGCCATGAAGGCCTATCGCTCGGCCCGAGACAAATACTGTTTGTCAACCCTGCACTCTCTCCAAGTCAAGGCTACTTGGTACTCTGGTCACCAAGTCTCACCTTCACTATCAGCTCTCGGGCTGTCACCTCAATGATATTCTTCTGTTGTGTTTCTCATCCATTGAACTGAACATTGAAACAATTGTTTATGGCAAGTAGAACCAACCATCACACTAATTTGTATGTTTACCAAGAACACTCTTCAATGAACAATGTCACCAAACCATCTCACTACTTTGTATGTTTCTTTCATACATTTTTTTTGCACAAATCCACTTTGTGGTTCTCGTTTGTCACTGCTGCCTGGGACATGCTCCAGGAAGTCTCATCTGACCTTCGCCCTACTGTACAAAGGTATCCCGCTCTTGATTTACAGGCACATCAATATGTAAATGAGTGACAGGAGCAGTAGACCCAGCAGGTAGAATATAATGATTTACAGGCACAGCGATATGTAAACGAGTGGCAGGAGCAGTAGACCCAGCAGGTAGAATATAATGAAGCCAAAGTGTGACATGAACAGAGAATAAAACTGGCACCGTGGAGCACTGGTTCTGAGATGTTATCAGTCCAGATGTAAGGATGAGATCCAGAGTACCTTCCTGAAGCTGAAAGATCATGTCAGGATCGGTGGAGGTACAGAAGAAGGTGATGTGGCTAGAAGCTATGTATGCAAGTTAGGAGTTTGACCAGAGGTGAGAGACCATCCTAGATATACTTCCTGGAAAGAGAAAATGCTCGGCTGATGGGGAAACACATTGACCATGAGTTGACTGAGTTTAACATAACTGGTGATACCACAGACGCTCCAGGAGATGACATTAAGAGCGAACCCTATGGTTGCAGGAAGAAGTCCGGAGAGTAGAGGCAGATGAACGACCTGGAGAAAGAGACAAAATACGTGGCTATACCCACTGGACCAGGAGGGATCACCTGGAATGAGCAGGAGGCGGAATGGCTCTATGTTTCAAGGAGGGTATTTAGTCCCAGCTACTAAATGTGGAAACACCTCTCCAGATGGAAGCCATGTTTTTCTGGCATGTACTGGCTGAGTGTTCGGTCCTCATGATCTGCGCTATGTACTGCCCCCCAAAACAGGGGCCTGCCTCGCTCCAATACTTGACAGAGAAACTGAATGACCTGCTGATAGAACAACGTTTAGGCACGTCCTGGTGGTGGGTGACCTCAACCACCACCTGTAGCAGCAAGCCTACAAAAAATCTCCTGGATGTACAGGGCTTGATAGACCATGTAACTTTCCCCACACGAATGGGAAGGGATGCTGGATCTTGTCATCTCTGACCTCCAGGTGGACACCCTTTGCTGTCACCAGCTTGGACCCGTAGGCAGCTCTGACCACCATGCTGTCCTGACCAGGGTAAATGTAGGTGTGGCAAGGGACACTATTTGGATGTAGGACAAGGCACACTTGATATCCTTGTGACATGACCTGCAGTAAACATCGTGGCCAACCCTGCTCCAAGAAGGGTCAGGGAATAAAGCACATAGTTTCACATCACACCTCTTAGCCCTCCAAAAAATGTTAAATGTTGTCGGTAAAGTAAAGGTGGTGACGGCTGAGATGATGGATTACTGAGTCAAAACAACGGTGGAGAGTTTGGGATTAGAAGCGGACAGAGAGGCAACCAGCCTGTCAATGCTGGCTTCAAGGGCAGAAAAGCAGTTCTTAAGGGCACTACATCGTGCCATGACAGAAGCAACAAACTGGTGGTGGGCAAGGTTCGGAAGTGGGGCAGGATTTTTGGAAGGAATACACTGGGAAGGTGATGGTAAATGCAGTGCTGTGGTAGTAGACTGTGGTAATAGACTGGGAAGGTGATGGTAGATGCAGTGCTGTGTTAGTAGACTGTGGTAATAGACTGGGAAGGTGATGGTGGATGCAGTGCTGTGGTAGTAAACTGTGGTAATAGACAGGGAAGGTGATGGTGGATGCAGTGCTGTGGTAATAGACTGGGAAGGTGATGGTTGATGCAGTGCTGTGGCAGTAGACTGTGGTAATAGACTGGGAAGGTGATGGTGGATGCAGTGCTGTGGTAGTAGACTGTGGTAATAGACTGGGAAGGTGATGGTGGATGCAGTGCTGTGGTAGTAGACTGTGGTAATAGACTGGGAAGGTGATGGTGGATGCAGTGCTGTGGTAGTAGACTGTGGTAATAGACTGGGAAGGTGATGGTGGATGCAGTGCTGTGGTAATAGACTGGGAAGGTGATGGTAGATGCAGTGCTGTGGTAATAGACTGTGGTAATAGACTGGGAAGGTGATGGTGGAGGCAGTGCTGTGGTAATAGAGGTGTAAATACAGGGTGGAATGATTAGTTTGAGAAATTATTGAATGAGGAGAACGATAAAAGATTGATAGAAGATAGAAATCAGCATATAAGAGAAGTCTAATATAGTAACATAGAAGTTCAGATAGCGTTACTAAAAATGAAAGAAGGAAAGGCCGTTAGTCCTGATGGTATTACCAATCAAAGAGAGGAAATTTTCAGGAAGAGAAGGTGTGAATATTTTATGAGATTTACTGGTTACAATGTACTGGTACTGATTTATAAAGATAAAGGAGACATCCAGGACTGTACTAATTACAGAGGCATAAAATCTGTGTCTCAGATAATGGAAATCTATGCGTGAGTTATAGAAGAGAGAATATGGAGAGAAACTTGTGTAAGAGAAGAACAGTTCGGGTTTACACCAAGAAGAGGGAGAGTGGATGCAATATTTTTTTTGAGACAGGCAATGGAGAAGAACAGAAGAAAGCAGAAAGAGCTACACTTGGTGTTCATTGATCTGGAGAAAGTGTATGATTGGGTTTAAAGGCAGGAAGTTTGGAGATGTATGAAGGTGGAAAAAGTTCCTGAAATATATGTAATGGTTCAGCAAGATACAGTATGTATGCAGGAACAACGGCTCGAGTAAAAAGTGTTGTTAGAATGATGGAAGAGTTTGGAGTGAGGGTTGGTCTACATCAGGGGTCGGTTCTCAGCCCTTACATTTTTGATCTTGTGATGGATGTGATGACTACAGATGTTAGAGAGGAGGTTACTACATGTAGTGCTTTATTCTTGGATGACATTGTATTGGTTGACTTGAGCAAGTATGGAGTGGATCAAAAACTGGAAAGGAATCAAGCTGAGTAAGATAGAGGTATGAGGTTGAAGCAGGACTTAAGATGGAATATTGATAGGTAAGAGGTGATGGGAGGCAGGGCAGGGGACTATGTAGCTGGGGTACTTTAAGTCTGCTTGGGGACTATGTAGCTGGGGTACTTTAAGTCTGCTTGGGGACTATGTAGCTGGGGTACTTTAAGTATGCTTGGGGACTATACATCCCTTCAAGGCCTCTCAGGCGAACCCTGAGGAATGTGAAGGAGAGAGCAAAATATTTACAATACCTGACTCTCTCGATGATATCCTGACACTTTCTGGAGATGTAGATGAACCGGGATGTGACTGCAGACATCTTTACTTCAGCCAGTTCATGCTACAGTTTGAGGGCCTTGTTTACGACAAACAACCACTGCAGATTCATGTCCATAGAAAAGGAGAGCTTGACTCATGTGTCAATCGGGGCAAACGCAGGAGAGTGAGATGAGGACCAGGAGTGGGTCGGGGTCGAAGCACCAGAGTAAGGCAAAGAAGACTGAGAGTTAAGTACGTCACACACAGCCGAAGTATACTTGTCGGTCTTGGCAGTGAGAGGTATACAATCCACATTAGGAAATTCCTAGCAGTCAGAAGAGGCGTACACACATTGCTTAATACAGGTGGATGAGATGGATATCTGTAACCCATGCTGAGGAATGATTGAGAAGAGGGGGATATTGGGTAAGGGCTGCCAAGGCTGCCATTTATCCTACTGTGAAAACTCATTGTCTTCTGATATGTCTGAGTTGGCCTCCAGACAGGAAGTTACATCCGATAAACAGCTCTCCGTCAGGCCAGGTAAGGCCTTGATGAGAAAACAAACAAACTCTTCAAAGTGCACAACAGTGACCACCTTAGAAACTGTTAGGCATAGCATCAGACAACAGATCAACAGCAAAACATGGAAGGTAAACAAGACCCAGAACACATACACACACACACACACATTACAGAACAAAATTCGAGAATACAGACAATCAATAGAAACAATAACAGTATGAAATCCACAACACAGGACTGAGGAGGAGAGGAACATCTACACTCAACCAGAGCTGGAGTGATAATGTGTTGTGAAGGTGGCAATCACCAGATGAATTGTCTGCAGACACACTTATAATGGCCAGGAATATGTAAATTATATTATCAGGTATGATAATCTTGAGAATCAACTTATAATATTGTTAGTATGGTCATATTTTGTTAAGTAAGGTTGTTATATTATCATAAGGATATTATATCATTTCCCTTTGTCAAACCAAAATAATTATAACATACCAGCAGTTCCACCTGCCAACATTTGTCAAACGTCCAACACTGACATTAAATGGAAATTCCTGTGTATGTTTACCTGAACACAGAGATAGTAGTGTCATTCATATATATGGAACTTCTGGTTTCTTCTTTGTGAATATCTTCATATTCCTGGATCACATGTATCAAGTGATTTACTCATATATATAGGTGAATTTCCAAACTCACTAATGTGTCCGATAAAAAGGAATGTTTCAGCTAATTTACATAACAAACCTAAGTTAATAATTACCTAAGTTGTCACATGTGTAATACATATTGTAGTATGTATTGTAATATGTATTGTAGTATGTATTCAGTCACCCCTACACTTCACACTGGTGACAGACATACCCTGGCTACACTCTCCAACTCTTCCCCCTCACCAATGAACGATTCGGAATGAATCAAGTTGTACGGGATTCACACCAAGGAAAAGAGGATTGACGACGCTAACTATACCATCTATAAGTGTTGGTGATAGTATTATAAGTGTGTATATATATTATGTCTATGGAGTTAATGTACTGCTACCACACCATCTTCAACACCACCGATATTCTTGCCTACGACTGTTAGTGCCCAAGGAGTCAAGTTTAGCCATTAGTGTCCAGGTCTTACACTCTCAGTATAATGACCGGGAGAATTAAAGTCATGAACTGTACACCATATTAATCGTTCAATTACACAGATACCAACAACACTAGATAATCCAGCTTCACTACAGAAAGAGAGATACTGAGGACACAAGTTAGTACAACTCAGTGCTGGTCCCAAGCCTGGATAAATGGGTAGAGTTGTATCATGGAAAGACATCCAGTGTATAAACCTATACCATATCAATATACTGATCACAATGAATGAAAATACCACACAGGCTCCGTCAAGGTTCGGGTCAACAACGACACACACCGGTCCAGCATGGTGCAGGTGGAAATTATGGTAATGGTGGACAAAAGAAGGGAAGAAGTAAAGGATGATAACAGCTCCAGAAAAAGGAAGAGCTAGGATGGTAGATGAGTGGAGGTGAGGGTGGGAACTTTGAATTTTGGCACAATGACTGGTAAAGTGAGAGAGGTGATGGAAAGGAGAAAGTTAAACGTATTGTGTGTACAGGAAACAAAATGCCAATGAAGTAAAGTGAGGTTGATTAAGGGAGGTTTTAAGTTGTTTTACCCTGGTGTAAATGGCAGGAGTAACGGTGTTGGGATAGTAGAGAAGAAAATGCATATTTAGAATGTATTGGAGGTAATTAGGGTGTCGTACAGAGTAATGAACTTGAAGATGGAATTTGAAGGAGTACTGATGAATGTCATCAGTGTATATTCCCCGTAAGTGAGATGTGAGTTGGAGGAGAAGGAAGAGTTCTAGGGTGAAATAGAGTAAGTGGTTCAGAACATACACAGGGTGGAAAGAGTGGTTATTGGGATGGATTTCAATATTGAAGAAGGGGATAACAGTGATGACTGATGAGAGGGTAATGAGTAGGTACGGAGTGGGAGGGTGGAATACAGAGGGACAGTAACGGTGATGACTGATGAGAGGGTAATGAGTAGGTACGGAGTGGGAGGGTGGAATACAGAGGGACAGATAATTGTTGATTTTTCATAATGTTACAGTACATATACGGTTGTAGTAAACACCTGCTTCAAAAAGGAGGCCAATATTATTACATACAAGAGTGGTGGTAGGAGTTCACAAGTAGACTATATCCTGTAGGAAATGCAAGTTGAAAAAATCAATTCATTGCAAGGTAGTGACAAGGAAGAGTGTAACAATTCAACATAGGGTATTGGTTGGTAAGATGAGTCTGAAAGTGAAGGTCAAGATGAAAATGAGGACTGAACAAAGGATTATGTGTTGGAAACTAAAGGAGGAAGATTACATTACAAAAGTTTAGAGTGAGGTGAGCCAGGCTTTGGGTGAGGAAGAGGACAGATGGACAGATTTATCTGAAGTGGTAAGGGAGAAAACACAGAAGGTACTTGGAATGACATCGAGAAGGAAAGACAAAATAAGCCAAAGAGATTTGATGATGGAATAAAAAAGTACAATATTGTATAAGAAGCAAGCGAAAAAGAAATGGGACAGTCAAAGGGATAAAGAAAGTTTGCAGGGAAATAAGGAGTGGCAGAGCAAAGCAAAGAAGGAGATGACTAAGCAAAGGAAAATACATGTTATGATCTGAATGAGAAATTAGATAGTAGAAATAGGGATAAAGACCGATTGGCCAGGCGGAGGAACAGAGCTGGGTGGGATGTGCAACAGGTTAACAAGAGGAAAGATGCAAATGGAATTGTGTGTATTAGTGAGGAGAGTGTATTAATTATGGAGGTGGAAGGAGTGGAAGGTTTGCTACGAAGAACCTATAAACATACATAATGAGAGGGAGAGAAGGTCGGAATAGGTTGAGGTGGAGGAGGCAAATCAGGATTAGCTGGGAGGAAGTGAGGAAGGCCATGAAGGGGACGAAGGGAGGCAAAGCAGTAGGCCCAGATAAAATGCCAATGGAAGTGTGAAGGAGCTTAGGGAAGATGGCGGTGGCGTGGCTAACCAGATTGTTAAACATAATCCTTGAAGGTAAGAGGATGCTAGAAAAGTGGAGGAAAAGTGAACTAGGATATATTTACAAAAGGAGATGTGTAGGACTGCAAAAACTATAGAGATATAAATTTGATTAGTAATTCAATGAAGATATGGGAAAAGTTTATAGAAGCTAGACTAAAAAGAGAAGTGAGGATAATCAAGAAGTAACTTGGTTTGACAATACATTCGGCTGTGAAGATATTGATGAAGAAGTACAAAGAAGACCAGAAGGAGTGGCAATGTGTGTTTGTAGACTTAGAGAAGGACTATGACAAGGTGCCTAGAGCGGATTTGTGGTATAGTATGAGGAAGAAGTCAGGAGTTGCAGAGATGTATGTGAGGTTGGTAAAGGACATGTATGACAATGGTGTAACAACAGTGAGAAGTAAGTAAGGTTGGTAAAGGACATGTATGACCTGACCTAACCTAACAACAGTGAGGTGAGCAGCATATCCCACTACTTCTACTACTACTACTATCACTACTAGTACTACTACACTTACTATTACTACTACTACTACTACTACAACAATTACTATTACTACTACTACTACACTTAATATTACTACTATACTGCTACAACACTTACTATTACTACTTTACTGCTA
Organism: Petrolisthes cinctipes; assembly: GCA_033782935.1. Classification (NCBI taxonomy): domain Eukaryota; kingdom Metazoa; phylum Arthropoda; class Malacostraca; order Decapoda; family Porcellanidae; genus Petrolisthes; species Petrolisthes cinctipes. The sequence goes on along the minus strand of JAWQEG010002187.1, from coordinate 110,022 downwards.
CAATGCTTACTATTACTACTACTAGTACTACACTTATTATGATTACTACTACTATCACTATAATGACTACTACTACAACTATTACTATCACTACAACCACTACTACTACTATCACTACTACAACAACTACTACACCAACAACTATTACTACCACTACTAAACATCGATTCTCAGCCCTTTTATAGTTGAAATGGTGATGGACAGATTAACATATGGGATAAGACAGGAGTCTCCATGGACAATGATGATTGTGGACGACATTGTGTTATGTGGAGAGAGCCTGGAAGAAGTCAAGGCAAGGCTGGAGAGTTTGAAATATGTATAGGTGAGAAAGGAACTTTATGTAAACAGGAGCAAGACTGAATATCCGTGTGTAAATAAGGAAGAAGGCATGGGAACAGTGAGTCCATAATGGGTAGAGGAGGTTAAGGTCGATTATTTTTAAACTTTGCAAACAGGAAATAATAATATTGTTACCAGGTGAGGTGCAAGGTGGTGTAGGGGTTGGCAGGGTGTTCAAGTGTGGGGTGGTGAGGTAAGTGGAGGGGAATCACATTGTTCGAATGCTCTGGGAACTTGTGGCTCAATGGTTATGTCTTCAACTGCTTCTGGTCCACGACCATCAGTACTGGCTGTACGAGGGGAAAAGGATGTTGGAGATGGTCCTTCCAGGCAAGAGAAAGAGAGGGAGATCAGTAAGAAGGTTTATGGGTGCAGTGAAGGAGGACATCAAGATGGTGAGTGTGACTGAAGATGATGCAGAAGAATGGAAGTAGTATAAAGAAGGAGAGGAAGAAGGCTGAGGAAAGCAAGGAGAGATGGAGGAAAGTCAGAAAGTAATAAAGAGAGGCAGAGGATTTCAAAAGACAACAATCCAACATAGATCAGTGCAGGACGTAATCAATAATACCAGCAAAACATAATTTAACATATGTGTGAAAGATATTTCTTAATAATAAACTCACACAGGGTTTCCACACACCACACAGGAAGTGTCATGACGTCATTCGTAGGGACAGTGGAGGAAGAGATAAAACATATTAGATTATGAACTCCAGTGTACTGCGAACAACTTAATCCTTTGTAAATTATTGGGTTATTACAACTTGTTAAATCAATATAGTAACATTCATATTCCCCTTGACAAAGGTTGTATATTATTACCATACACACTTTCAGGATGTAGGGAAGAACACTAGAATCTATGACTGGAGAACTTGTAGGGTCACACACACACACACACACACACACACACACGCATACACACACATACACAAACACACACTGTACATGTTATAATTGCAATTAATAACTTGTTTTATTCTGTGTAATAACTGGTCTTAGACACCTGATAATATTTATATATTGGCTAAACAAGGGGATAAAAAACCTTTGTTCTAACTATAATATTGTTTGTAGTCCCAGACCCGTGTGTATGGAGGATAACCTTACATACAAAAGTTCTCGTTGGTGACGTCAACCTTGGAGAGAGAGGAAATAAACTCACTCCATTTTTGCCTCAACGATGCGGATTTCCTGAGAGAGAGAGACAGAGAGAGAGAGAGAAAGAGAGAGGGTGTGTGTGTGTTTGAAACCCTCTATCACTTTGCTGTAACAATAAAGAATATATACTAATTTTTCCTACAATAAGCAATGTGAGTGTTCGACAATATAAAAATAAGTGTGACATATCCCAAACAGTGATTCAAAAGAACAGACATAATGCATACTAATTAATACTGCTTGTTAATTAATACTTAATTAAAATATAAAGATATAAGTAATTATCTCTCATGACAAACTCAGGTTATAATATGTGATCTTAGTGGAATGCATGCCAATGTTATTGGACAAAATGCAATATAATGCAATAAAAAAATACATGTCACATATACAGAGAAAATATGATCATGTATTGTTACAAGAAAAGATAAACATACATGAAAGACATAGAGCTGACCTCTATTGGTATTATATACTGTATGTGTGTTAATATGTGTTTGGCTTTGTATTAGTGTATGTGTGTTAATGTGTGTTTGGCTTTGTATTAGTGTATGTGTGTTAATGTGTGTGTGTCCTTGTAATAATGTATGTGTGTTAATGTGTGTGTGGCTTTGTAATATTGTATGTGTGTTAATGTGTGTGTGGCCTTGTAATAGTGTATGTGTGTAAATGTGTGTGTGGCCTTGTGATAATGTATGTGTGTTAATGTGTGTGTAGCTTTGTAATAATGTATGTGTGTTAATGTGTGTGTAGCTTTGTAATAATGTATGTGTGTCAATGTGTGTGTGGCCTTGTGATAATGTATGTGTGTTAATGTGTGTGTGTTGCCTTGAGATAGTGTCATGGCGGCATCCGTAGGGACAGTGGAGGAAAAGATAAAACTTATTAGATAATGAACTCCAGTGTACTGCGAGTAATTTAATCCATTGTAAAATATTGTGTTCTTACTTCTTGCAAATCAATGTAGTATACTTTATTTTAAGCCTGACAATTGATCCATATTTGTTTAACATTTACCAAACAACTTTTCTGTATCTAAGGAGGATCACAAGCATTTCAGATTGGTACACACACACACACACACACACACACACACACACACACACACTAACCACAAAATTAGTTTTATCTTCATACAGGAGTCCTAGTTAGTCATGAAGGAATTTAATGGTCAATAATTTTACAACGATATGGATAGTACGAACCCAACACACACACACACACACACACGTTTCCTGTCACTTACATATATGTACAATTTTCTCTCTCTCTCTCTCTCTCTCTCTCTCTCTCTCTCTCTCTCTCTCTCTCTCTCTCTCTCTCTCTCTCTCTCTCTCTCTCTCTCTCTCTCTCTCTCTCTCTCTCTCTCTCTCTCTCTCTCTCATGAGACAAGACAAGAACGTTACTGTCAACAACTCTGTATAAAACTCTCTTGTGTAAAGCATCCATGAATGGGAGGTACAACGAAGTTGGATGTGTGTCTGGGAGACAAATAACTTGTAAACGACATGACTGGCAAAAAAAAGATCAGAGTATAACTGGTCCGGCAAAGAAAGGTAAATAGTAAGTAACATATGAGTCATAAATAAGATGTCCATCAGGCTATATTTAGAGTAGGAGCGGGTAACATTCGGCACACAGAGGCATATTGTGTGGCCCGTGAGCATACTCCGAATTAATAATGGAATCCGGCCTGCAAGGGGTGGCCAACCTTGGCCCGCAGGCCAGATCTGGCCCATGAAGGCTTATCGTCCTGTGTAACATGCAATCGTGAGGACCGTGCAGATGTGAAGACGAGAGAAAAGCAGCGATTAAACGACACCTATCGGTGCGTAGGTGAAATAGAAGTGTCTAATATTATTAATTAATACAGTTTTAATACATTTCAGCTAATTAATTTTATATTTTAATTATTATTTTTTTTTTTAGGAGTGAACGACACTTTTGCATTTTATTTAAGTTCATTTTTGTATATATATTTTTGTTTTGTTTAAAAAAGCTGTTTTTATTAATAAATTAAATTAACTATTAAAAATAATTAAATTAATTAAATAAATTTTATTTTTAGTTACGAAACATAAGGCTTTTTAATTTAAAAATATTTATTTTAAGGCTACTTGGTACTCTGGTCACCAAGTCTCACCTTCACTATCAGCTCTCAGACTGCCACCTCAATGATATTTTTCTGTTGTGTATTTCATCCATTGAACTAAACATTGAAATAATTGTTTATGATGTAGGAGACACCAAGCACCTTGCACTTCCTTGTCCTCACCTGTCCACCTGCCACTGGAGGCCGCCATGACACCTGCACATGCAGCCGGCCAGAATGAGATAAAAGCCGCCGACGAGCTCCGGACTCTACAGCTAGCCTTCGACATGCACTCACCTCTTGCTCCTGCCACCGATCTCGCCTGCTGCTACTCTCACCAAGCTCCAGCACATCACGCTACTTCTACAGCAGCTCTCTCTCTCTACTCGGCTATGGCAAACAAGTCCCCTTCTCTACAAGTCCAGAATATACGAGTGTGAGAACCAACCCTTGTAGTCATACCAATAAATTGTTACTGGGTACAATCGAACCTGTTCACCCCCAAAGTAACACAACACCCTGTTGTTACAATGGCAAGTAGAACTAACCATCTCACTAATATGTATGTTTTTTTCAATAATTTTGTTTGTACAAATCCACTTTTTGGTTCTCGTTTGTCACTCTTGCCAGAGACATGCTCCAGAAAGTTTCATCTGACCTTTGCCCTACTGTACAAAGGTTGTCTGCTCTTGATTTACAGGCACAGCAATATATAAACGAGTGGCAGGAGCAGTAAACCCAGCAGATAGAATAAAATGATTTACAGGCACAGCAATATGTAAACGAGTGGCAGGAGCAGCAGACCCAGCAGATAGAATATAATGAAGCCAAAGTGTGCCATGAACAGAGAATAAAACTGGCACCGTGGAGCACTGGTTCTGAGATGGTTCTGTCTGTGTGGGGAAGGAACTGTCTGCCTATCACCCAGCTACGTTATAATTGTGGGGAATGAGCTGTCCATCTATCGCCTATCTACGGTACCTGTGTGTGGAAGGAGCGACCTGCCTTATGCCTACTTACCTATTGTGGGAAGGAGGGCTACAAGACTGTCCCACTGTGTGGTGTGGTGGTCCTATACTTGTCATGAGTGGGGTTAGAGTGTTTGTTGGGGTTTAATATTCAATTGTTATTTATTACTTGTGTTCAGTGGGGGTGAGTGGTGGTTTTGAATTTTATCGGAAATTGTGGTGTTAGTTAATGGTGGTTTGTGCTTATTAAAATAATTATTATATAAAACTATGTTTGGTGTGCTTCATCCATCCCGATCCTAATAAATATGTGACAATGGGGGCCTGACTGGGATCGGGTGTATTGGATGAATAAAGCAGACCTTGCAGTTTGTTAAGTGCCATAAAAATGAATAGAATGGAAACATTGGTTGAAAATGGATATTGGCCAAGAGGTAAGAAAACTCGTGTCTGAAATTCAAGCAGAGAAGATAATGGAAAGAGAAGCCGAAAAAGCAGCAGAACGAGATGTGAAGGAAGTCGCAGATCGAGAAGCACAGAGAAAACATGAGCTCGAGTTAAAGAAGCTAGAAGTATCAGCACAACCAGAGAGAGGAACACAAGAGGTGGTTCGAGCCAAGGCTCCCAAACTTCCGGTGTTTGTGGAAGGTAAGGATGAATTAGACAGTTACCTGTTGAGATTTGAGCGATTCGCTAGTCAAACAGAGTGGCCAAAAGAGACTTGGGCAACTGCACTAAGTACTCTGTTGACGGGTACAGCTCTCAGCGTGTACTCAAGGCTTTCAGATACATCAGCCTTGGACTACGATCAGGTTAAAAATGCAGTGTTGAAGAGAGTTAACTTGACTGAGGACGGTTATAGGGTCAAATTTAGAGATTCTAAGCCGGAAGTGGGTGAGAATCCTGACCAATATATTGTAAGACTTAAGAACATCTGCATTTTTTTTTTGAACCACGGTGTCAATTAAAAGAGAGACAACAAAACATAAGGGTAAGTGGGACACATGAACATCCAATGACTACACTCACACATACACACACACACACACATAAGACGAAAGCATAACAGAAAGAAACACGAAAATTCAGACGAATATTTACATATGACCACGTTAATCCTTCAAAACGAGGGTGGCATACCAGAAGTTCCTCCAGAACCTGGTGGTTCAGCAGGTGTCGACAAACCACATCAAGTGGCAGGCCCTGGGGCAGCAAGTGTCGGACAGTGGGGCAGGCCAGGCAATAGTGCTCTATAGTGTTAGCACGAAGCACTCTACACAATCGATACTCAGTGAAGGAAGGCTCACCCTGCATCCCAGCAACCTGCCACGGTGGCTGGTAGCAAAGCCTCAAACGAGCAGAGACTACATTGTGCCTTCGAATCATGAGTTCCCGACGACGATATTTGTGCTGGCAGACAGACTGCGCCGCCGTACAGGGAGAAGAGCAGCGGAGCGAACTCTATAGAGGAAACATGTTAGGGAGAGAGGACGTCCAATACCACGAGGAGGCAGATGGCAGGCCTCCTTCGCAAGTCTGGCACCCATAAAAATTTGAGAGTCAAGTTACGATGATGCAATAAGGCCAAAAACGACAAAATCTGCTGAACAACAGTAGTGTGTGTGGGCTGAACAATAGAGAGGGAATGAAGGGTAGGTTTGGAGATACAAAAAATGGCAGAATTCACTCCACGTTGACAAACAAGACTAACAGCATCCAGAATGGCATACAGTTCACAAAATGTTTTGCTAGAGTGGTTAGAGAGAAGGCAGTCCCGACTTGGAAGTAGGTGTGAAGCTCACATCAGGTATTGGTAGCATCCATGGAGGGGGCCCTGGGATGATGTATACAACCATTATATCTATATTAAGACTACGAAGCATAGAGGAAACAGACCTTATAAGAATACATCCAGCAGGCAGTATGGGAGGGACATGGGAGTTTGGTTTAAGTAAGAGAAGTCCTGACTATATGCCAGTAGTGGGGTGAAAGATATGGGAAATGGAGGCACTTGGCAGTGAAGCAAGTAACATTTGAGTAAATTGTTTCGACTAATGGGGGAAGATGCAACTCACGCTGCATATTCACTATCCTGGTCGACATGGGACTGCCGAGAATTTTTCTCATATCTATATTCTGAAATTTCTCTAAAGTTTCCAGAGTAGCACTAGGAAGTTAAATCAAAGCAGGGGAGAGGTAATCAACAACTGAACGGATAAAAGGAATATAGATGGTCGGCGCTGGAGATGACCCAACAAGTCCTGGACAAAGGGATGGTCTTGAGGCTTGGCAGGGTCAACTGGCCAAATATTGATTAGTACACCCAGGTAGCGGTTCTGGGAACACATGAGAATGACAGTCCTTCCAATGGTGAATACTGGCCAAGCTTGAGGAAGGTGACAGGTGAATATTCTGCTCTTATCTGGAGAGACAATAATGCCTCAGAGAGAGGAGGCCACAGAAAAGGAGTCAAGAAACCGCTGGAGATCCCTTGGTAAGGTGGTATGAACACTGATATCATCAGCATAGCACGTAATTGTAGTTCCAGGAATATTAGGGAGAGAAGCGAGCAACCGATGCATCAGAATATTAAATATAAATAGGCAGAGAGCACCTCCTTGAGGTGTACCAAGATGAAAACAGTGCAAAGGACTGAGTCCACACACGGGAGGTCCTGTTACTGAGGTAACCCGGAATCCACCATAGTAGATTACCCTCCATCCAAATTCAACCAGTTGATCCAACATGACGTCCCTATTAGTAACATCGAAGGCACTTCGAAGGTCAATGAATGCCACCTCACTGTGCCTGGAGTGGCAAGAGTACAGGTCGACTAGGCAGTGGTGTGTGCTCTGCTGGGAAAGGAAACCAAACAGCCATGGAGAAAGGCGATTCTGCAGTCGGTACACAAGACGATTAAGTAAGATTCTCTCCATAACCTTACAAAAACAGGAAGTAAGGGAAATAGGCCTGAACTTCACAGTGCTGGGATTAGGGATGGGTATTATTGTACTGCTGGTCCAGGCTAGTGGTACACAACCCTCACGAAGACAGAGATTGTACAGTCGAAGTAGAAGGTTCCCGGGAACTTGTTGAAGTAGGCAAAGCACAGCATAAGTTGTACCATCATCACCAGGAGAAGAAGCTCTACCCCGAGAGAGAGCACGACGCAACTCCTCCTCAGTTATCTCCTCTGCATCATTGTCATCATCTTGTAACAGAGCAGACATTAGACATAGCCGATGGACAGCAGCACGGGAAGCGAGTGCATCTTGTATGTGGATGGGTAGACTGGCTGGGGTAGATTGTTCTGACCTGGCATCGACAAGTTGTTTGGCATAGTCGGCAGGAGTGTGATGACGAGCAGTGGCCGGTGTCTTTTTAACAACCCGACGGATGAGGTGCCACATAGAAGCCACACTTGTTTGCTGGTTGATGCTGTCCGTGAACCGCTGCCAAGACTCAGTGTGAGCACAATCCTGCAGGGCAACTAAAGCATCCCTAGACATCTGGTAACGATGGAGTAGGTCAGGGGTTGGGTTGGCTTGAAACAATAGGCCATCACGTTCAGCCTCCTCCTTTGCCTCCTGTATACGTGCATCCAGCGTCCAGGAGTGGGCAGTATGGCGATGCTGGAGGTGTGGCCGGGAGACGTATAGGCTATAAAAGTCATGAGTAGCAGATACAAGATCAGAGTACAACTGTTCAGCTGATGATATGTCAAATGTAGGAAATACATGGGCCATAAATAAGATGTAAGTCGGGCAATATTTAGGGGGCACAGCAATACGCAAACGAGTGGCTGAAGCACCTCCCCCAGCAGTTAGAGAATAATGAAACCGAAGAGCAATGTGGTCAGAGAATAAGTCTGGCACGGAGGAGCACAGGACCTGAGATGCTATCAGGCCAGACGAGAGGATGTAATCCAGAGTACCTCCCCGGCAATGAGTGGCACCACCAGTGTCCTAGTGTGTCAGATGATGCTTGCGGATGTATGAATGGAGACGAACACCATTACGATTAATAGAGCCAGTACCATCACCCAAATCAGAATGCCGAGCATTAAAATCTCTCATATACACCATACCACGCACTGTTGGAGAAGGAAGAGCCTCAAGAGTTTGTCTAGCTGGGGCAGAATAGACATTACATAGTTGGAGTACTCCATTCCCAGGTAGAACCTCAAATAACTGAAAGGTCATGTCAGGATCAGTGGAGGTACGGAGAAGGCGATGTGGCAAGGATCTATGTATGTAAGTCAGGAGACCATTCCTTACCAGATGAACATATGGCACATAACCTGAGAGGGGAGGAGCTTGCCCAGCAGCGAGCGGCCGTCCAGGAAATGCTTCCTGGAGAAAAATAACACTGGGATGATGACGAAAAACATAGGCCTTAAGTTGAGTGAGCTTAGCATAACTGGTAATACCACATACATTCCAGGAGATGACATCCAGCCGGCAATCACTAGCGAACTCTGTATTTGGAGGTAGAAGTCCGGTGAGTGGGGGCAGATGAGCGACCTGGAGAAGATGGACCAGGAGAAGGGACTGACTCGAAAAGCTTTTCAAGGCGAGATGCAACAGTATCCATCTTTTTGGTAAGGGTAGTGACAGTTGAGATGATGGCCTGTTGAGCCTCGACCAAGGTGGAGAGTTTGGAGTCATTGGCAGCCTGAGCGGCAACTAGCCCAACAATCATGGCTTCAAGGGCAGAAAAGCGGTTTTCAAGAGCCGTACATCGTGCCATGAGGGTAGCAACAGACTTATGGAGGGCCAGGTCTGGAGGTGAGGCAGGGCTGGTAGGAGAAGCAGACTGGGGAGGTGGTGGTGGTGGTGGTGGTGGAGGTGGAGCAATAGTAGAGACACGAGCCTGGACCTGACGTCGAGTACATCCTTGCCACACGTTAACCCCTGGCTGAAGGCATCGTAGACACTTCCATCGAGACGTATCTTCAGGAGGTGAAGGCTCAGAGGTGGAGGCAGCAGGACGTGATGGTTCGCCCCTGACAGGACACGTCTTGGAATCATGGTCGGCCGCACACCATGCACACTTCGGCCTGGCAGAACAGTACCGGGAGATATGCCCAACTCCCCAGCACCTGTAGCACCAAGGCTGGTCATTATGAAGTTTCCTCACCTCACACGGTGGAAGACAAGGGAGGAAATCAAAGGAAATCTCATTTGGAGGTGGATTGGGTTGACTCCAGACAACAACAATACGGCTAATGGGGGAACCATCTTGGAAAAAACGACGGGCAAAGTACACACCAGGGTATCCTTTGGCAAGTTTCGGGTCAACATCAATAGGAAAACGGGTGAGGATGTAGCTGGGGAACTTACGAGGCCTCTCAGGTGAGTCTTCAAGAATGAGAGGCAGAGATAAAAATTCACCAGCCTTCACTCTATCAGTGATGTCCTGACACTTCCTAGAGATGTAGACAAACCGGGAGGTGACAGCAGCCATCTTGACTTCAGCCAGTTCACGCTGTAACTGGAAGGCCCTGTTGACATCAGACAACCAACGCAGCTTTGTGTCTGTAGATGGGTTTCCAGAGAAGGAGAGTTTGACATAGGCATCTCTCAGGGCAAAAGCAGGAAGGTTGGACGAGGGCAAGGAGTTGGTATACAAAGAAGAAACACCAGGGTGAGGCAGAGAAGGTACGTCGTGCACAGCTGAAGCACCCTTGGCAGTCTTGGCAGCCGGAGGCAAACAGTCCACACCATCGGAATCCTGCGAGGAGTCGGACGAGGCATCAACAGGTCGCTTGGTAGAGATTGAGGAGGTGGACGGTTGCAACCTGAGCTGCGGAGTGATTGAGGAGAGGGGGTGAGGGTTGCGAGAAGGCAGCTCAGGCCAGTGATCCTCAATTGGAGACTCGTCTTCCTCCGACATTGCCAAGTCGGCCTCCAAGCAGGAATCCGCACTCTCCATCAGGCCAGGCAAGGCCTAGATGGTAAGCACACAACTAAACACTCAATCAGCCAGGGACACACACACACACACACACACACACACAGACAATCACAACAAAACTATGCACAGAACCACAACAGACAAACAACACCAGCAACACCACAGAAACAACAACACACAAACAAGAACTCACAAACAACACAAAAAACACAAACAAGAGCTCCAAAACAACACAAACAACAACACAAACGAGACTGTATTCTGTGTGTGTGTGTGTGTGTGTGTGTGTATTCTTCTGTGTGTGTGTTTGTGTTTATATATTATCATTTGTGTATGTATGTGTGTGTGTGTATATATGTATTATTGTGTGTATGTTTGAGTGTCTGTATGTATTCAAACTCGTATATTCAAAGCACACACACATACATACATATTATTATTATTATTATTACACCTCCACATACATACATACACATTATTACATATACACATACACATACATACATACATACATACATACATACATACATACATACATACATACATACACATACACATATACACATACATACATACATACATACACATACACACACACACATATATAAATACACATTATGATTATACACACACATATACACACATACAAATACAGACAAACATAAACATTTTTTCGTTGGGGAGCATACTAAAGTGTATATATCTTGGTTGGGGAGCATACTAAACCATACTGTAGCATATCTTGGTAGTGGAGCATACTAATGTTGGTTGGGGAGCATACTAATGTTGGTTGGGGAGCATACTAATCTTCGTTGGGGAGCATACTAATCTTCGTTGGGGAGCATACTAATTAAAATAGGTTTGGCTAGGTTAGGTTAGGGAGCATACTTATATTAGTTTGGGAGCATACTAATCTTCGTTGGGGAGCGTACTAATCCTCGTTGGGGAGCATACTAATCTTAAAATAGGTTAGGCTAGGCTAGGTTAGGTTAGGTTAGGCTAGGTTAGGTTAGGGAGCATACTAATATTCGTTGGGGAGCATACTAATCCTCGTTGGGGAGCATACTAATCTTAAAATAGGTTAGGCTAGGCTAGGTTAGGTTAGGTTAGGCTAGGTTAGGTTAGGGAGCATACTAATATTCGTTGGGGAGCATACTAATCTTCGTTTGGGAGCATACTAACATAATATAATAATAGGTTAATAGATAAATAATATATGCAGCAGAATATTTATTATTATTAATTTATTTTATTTAATATCTACATTATTGGTGATTCGAAGCTTATTTTGGTGATTCGAAGCTTAATTTGAGTGCTTCGAAGCTTCGTTATGTGATTCCAAGCTTTATTTGGGGTATTTGAAGCTTATTTTGGTGTAATTCGAAGCTGATTTGTGTTATTTGAAGCTTATTTTGGGTTATTCGAAGCTTTTTTGGATTATTTGAAGCTTAATTTCAGTTATTCGAAGCTTTATTTGGGTAATTCGAAGCTTTTTATGGTATTTGAAGCTTATTTGTATTATTTAAAGCTTTTTTGAGGTGATTCAAATCTTAATTTGAGTGATTCGAAGCTTAATTTTAGTTATTGAAGCCTCGTTTATATTATTGGGAGCTTATTCAGTAATGCAAAGCTTAATTTGTGTGATTCAAAGCTTTTATAGACCATTTTATGAATTAAGCTTCATTGGGGTAATTTAAAGCTTCATTGGGGTAATTTAAAGCTTCATAGGGGTAATTCAAAGCTTCATTGGGGTGAGTTAAAGCTTCATTAAACTTATTCAAAGCTTCATTGGGGAGATTCGAAGCTTCATTAACTTAAAAACTAAGATAATACTCAAGTTTTAGGCCATTTTCTGAGTTAAGGCTTCATTTGGGTGAGTCAAAGCTTCATTAAACTTATTCAAAGCTTCATTAGGATGATTCAAAGCAGTCAAAGCTTCATTAAACTTATTCAAAGCTTCATTGGGGTAATTCGAAACAATTTTAAGCCATTTTCTGAGTTAAGTTTTTCATTTGGATGATTCAAAGCTTCATTCAACTTATTCAAAGCTTCATTGGGGTGAGTGAAAGCTTCATTGGGGTGATTCGAAGCTTCAGTAACTTAAAAACTAAGATAATATTCAGATTTTAGGCATTTTCTGAACAATTTTAGGCCATTTTCTGAGTTAAAGCTTCATTGGGGTGAGTCAAAGCTTCATTGGGGTGAGTCAAAGCTTCATTAAACTTAGTCAAAGCTTCATTGGGGTGATTCGAAGCCTCATCAGGAGAAGATCGTCGTTTCCTTCCAGGCCCGCCAGCAAAGTTAGCAGCTGCCAGACCCATGAGGTGTTTAGCGGCCTGTGAACCAGTGAACCCTCGACCCAGACCAAGATCCAGGCCTCTCTTGGAACTCCCAGAGGAACGAACAAACCTGGAATAGAATTTGATGATTTGGTAAAAGATTCGAGGCTTCGTAAATGGATTCGAAGCTTCGTAAAGGGATTCGAAGCTTCGTAAAGGAATTCGAAGATTCGTAAAGGGATTCGAAGCTTCGTAAAGGGATTCGAAGCTTCTTAAAGGGATTCGAAGCTTCGTAAAGGGATTCGAAGCTTCGTAAAGGGATTCGAAGCTTCGTAAAGACATTCGAATCTTCGTAAAGGGATTCGAAGCTTCGTAAAGGGATTTAAAGCCTTATATGGATGTTTCGAAGCTTTATAAAGGAATTTGAAGGGATTCAAAGCTTCGTTAATAGATTTGAAGCTTTATTTGGGTGTCTTGAAGCTTCATTTGGGTGATTCGAACCTGAAAAAGGATTCGAAACTTTATTAAGACCCATGAGGTGTTTAGCAGCCTGTGAACCAGTGAACCCTCGACCCAGACCACGAGATTATTGTGTGTGTGTGTGTGTGTGTGTGTTTAAGAGAGAGAGAGTGTGTGTGTGTGTGTGTTTAAGAGAGAGAGAGAGAGTGTGTGTGTGTGTGTGTGTGTGTGTTTAAGAGAGAGAGAGAGTGTGTGTGTGTGTGTTTAAGAGAGAGAGAGTGTGTGTGTGTGTGTGTTTAAGAGAGAGAGAGAGAGTGTATGTGTGTGTGTGTGTGTGTGTTTAAGAGAGAGAGAGAGAGAGTGTGTGTGTGTGTGTGTGTGTTTAAGAGAGAGAGAGAGAGAGAGAGAGTGTATGTGTGTGTGTGTGTGTGTGTTTAAGAGAGAGAGAGAGTGTGTGTGTGTGTGTTTAAGAGAGAGAGAGAGAGAGAGAGAGAGAGAGAGAGAGAGTGTATGTGTGTGTGTGTGTGTTTAAGAGAGAGAGAGAGAGTGTGTGTGTGTGTGTGTGTGTGTTTAAGAGAGAGAGAGAGAGAGAGAGAGAGAGAGAGAGAGAGAGAGAGAGTGTATGTGTGTGTGTGTGTGTGTGTTTAAGAGAGAGAGAGAGTGTGTGTGTGTGTGTGTGTGTGTGTTTAAGAGAGAGAGAGAGTGTGTGTGTGTGTGTGTGTGTATGTTTAAGAGAGAGAGAGAGAGAGAGAGAGAGAGAGAGAGAGAGAGAGAGAGAGAGAGAGAGTGTATGTGTGTGTGTGTGTGTGTGTTTAAGAGAGAGAGAGAGTGTGTGTGTGTGTTTAAGAGAGAGAGAGAGAGAGAGAGAGAGAGAGAGAGAGAGAGAGAGAGAGAGAGAGAGAGAGAGAGAGAGTGTATGTGTGTGTGTGTGTGTGTGTGTTTAAGAGAGAGAGAGAGTGTGTGTGTGTGTGTGTGTGTGTGTGTGTGTGTGTATGTTTAAGAGAGAGAGAGAGAGAGAGAGAGTGTATGTGTGTGTGTGTGTGTGTGTGTGTGTGTGTTTAAGAGACCATAGTCGCGTTTCATTCTCTTGACTGTTGTATAAATTTAGTTGGAACCTAACTCACTTTGAACTCATTTTTTGAACCTTTTATAGATAAGTTAGAACCTTACTGATAGTCTCATTGTGTGGGGAATTTAATTGGCTTTAAAATAAACACTATTTGAACTTCTATGATAATTAGAACCTCCCGAGAAAAACACAAATCTAAAATAGTGTATACATTTATTTCGAACTGAACTAAATTTGAACCCATTTTTTTAACCTTTTAAAGATGGGTTAGAACCTTTCTAATAGTCTCATTGTGTGGGAATTTTAATTGGCTTTAAAATGAACACTATTTGAACTCTCTAGAATAATTAGAACCATCTTAGAAAACACCAAAACTGGAATGGTGTATCAATTTATTTCGAACTGAACTCATTTTAAACCTAGTTTTGAACCTTTTAAAGATATGTTAGAACCTTTCTGATAGTCTCATTGAGTGGGAAATTTAATTGGCTTTAAAATGAATACTATATAAATCCCCTAGGGCAATTAGAACCTTCCAAAATAAAACTAAAATAGTATATAAATTTATTTCGAACTGAACTCATTTTAAACCCATTTTGAACTCCTTAGAGATGAGTTAGAACCTTCCTGATAGTCTCATTGTGTGGAGAATTTAATTGGCTTTAAAATAAACACTATATGAACCCCTTATAACAATTAGAACCTTCCGAAAAAAACACAAAACTAAAATGGTGTA
>JAWQEG010002187.1:12500-90000 GCA_033782935.1 Petrolisthes cinctipes | reverse complement strand
CATGAAGGAAGACAAGAATGACCTCCACAGATCATCAGCACTCTCTCCCTCCTCTAGTTCCATTTCAGCAACGCCTTCACGAAGACTTGCAAAGTTCGCTCTCCCCATGTCTAATTTTCTATGCACCGGGGTCACGGTCTCCATATTAGGGACCTTAACTGAAAATCTTATAAGCTTGTGGTCGCTTCCGCCTATTTCTTCGTTTACAGAGAGGTCTTGAATGATGTCATCCTCGGAGGTGAGGACCAAGTTGAGTATGTTAGCACCTCTTGTTGGCTCCCTTACCCATTGAGTGAGGAATTCATCATTTACAAACTCCAAGAGTGGTGTGTTCTCGGCAGAGGGCTCTCTGGTTTCCCAGTCAACATGTGTGTTGAAGTCCCCCATAAGGATGCACACCCTGCCATCCACTAGTTCACCCAGCAACTGGTATAGGTCCCTGTCCATCTCATTGAGTTGTCCAGGGGGTCTATAAAGCAGCAGGGTTCTGTATTTTGGAGTGCCTATTTCTAGGTCAACTCCAAGGACCTCGTGGTTCGATGTGATATTGCAGGTCATCGATTTGATAGAGTTCTTTACATACAACAGCACACCACCACCCCCTCTGTCCTCTCTATCTTTGTGGAAGAGTTGGTAGCCTGGAATCACGAATTCCCCTTCAAGATCTCTGTCTGAGGTTCTCAACCATGACTCCATTATGGCCACCATCTCGGGTTCCTCTGTCGCAACGAGGGCCCGCAGTTCCAAAAACTTGTTTCGGATGGACCTGGCGTTGAACAATAAAACCTTCAGGGAACCCCCAACTGCAGGGCTCCCTATACTCTTCCGTTTCCCGGTTTGGTCATTGTCTTGGTAGTGCTGGGGATATCCTTCTTCAGGATCTCAGCGAATGTCTTCTCTGGGATCACTCTAGCATAGCGACGAGGGCTCTCCTCCACGCTCGGTCGAGTGCTCCTGAGACATCGTCGGACGGCGTCTTCCATTAATTTGGAAAGCACTTCTTTCCCCTTTAGTGAGAGATGTGTGCCATCCCTCTGGTAGAGGTCGTCTCTACCAAAGAGTGAGGAGTAGGGGTCCACAAAGAACACCCCCTCGGCAGTACACAAATCAGCCAGGCGCTGATTTACTGCAATGTTCTTTGACAGAGCAGTCCCTAAAGGGCCTCCCCTTGGGAGCATGCCAACAACTACCCTTCTGCGGGTTTTTAACCCACAGTCATCTACTGCACCGATCACATCCGAGAGGACTCCTTCGGTCATGCCTACTCTACCATTTTTCAGGTAGATGTCATTACCACTCACCATGAGTGCAATGACAGCAGATCTGGACGTTTGTGATCCTCTCAGCTTCCTTTCGGAGGTCAGCATTGCCACAACCTGGCAAACAATTCACCTTCACAGAAGTGTGAAGGCGATCTGCTATTAGGGATTGCAGCCCTCGTGCCTGGGAATCACCTACAATGTGTATATCCACAGGCCTCTCCTTGGTAGGAGCACGAGATGCCTTGTGAGGAACCCGAGAGTGTTTTGAATTCCTGCCGGGCTCGTCACTTCCTCCAGGTTGCTTCTTCTTCGTCTTCTTTTCCTTCTTCATTTTCTTTTCCTTCTTATTTGATTCCTCACTTTCCTCTAATCCCTCCTCAACTGTCTTCTTGGGTTTTTCTCCCTTCTCCATATTTCCCTCCTCTTTTCCATCACACTTTTCTGCAGTCTCTTTTCCTTCTGCAGTCTCTTTTCCCTCTTCATTGTTGTTGTTGTTCTTCTTGTTCTTCTTCTTCTTGTTCTTCTTCTTCTTGGTCTTTACCGCTGTGGTGGAGCTCTCCGGTGAAGAAGCTCCTTGGACTGCCTTGTCTCTCACATGGCAGTCACACCTCTGTGAGTCCATTCGGAGAACTTCCTCCTTTAGGGAGTTGTTCTCCTTCGTGAGCAGTGAGATGTGCTTCATCAACCTCTCCTCGAGTTTGCAAAAGTCGCAGACACTCGAGGAGTCTAGGTCGCTCGCACTCCTCCCGCTGAAGTCCTCACACCAGCGGTACACCTTGCATGTAGTACATGTAAATTTTCTTGCTGATGGACCTGTCATCTCGCTCTAATTCAATTTAAGACCAATAATACAAAAGAAAGGGTAATGTGATTTAGTCTCGCATAAGTCTCATCCGCCTACTTCCAGAAGGTTTTCGGTCGTTCAGTCAACAGAAACCTTATGAGCCAAGCACACCAACCCTAAGGTCTCCCCTGGGCCGGACGGCCCCAATCGTGCCGCAGCTCCCAACTGAGCAGCACAAGAGTCCTAAGTAAATGGGACTCTGATTTTTCGACAGGGGTGCTTGAAGTGTAACTAAATGTCCACGACTTAATCCGAGATCTTTTACTGGCCTGGCAGCCAGCGAGGCACGAAAGCTCTATCACCAAAGAGCAGTCGAGCCTTTAGGCACCTAAGAACGGTCACAGGGAGCTGGTCAGGCTTATTAATCTAAGAGAATACCTACGGGGTCCTGAGGCATCTCCATTACTCGTACCCCACACGCCTGAGATCCCTTCAAAACTTATATCGAAAGTGATGACGATTTTTTTTTTTTTTTTTTTTTTTTAGGACAGTTGAAGAGCAGTTGTGAAACTTAATATTAACATGAAGATTTGACAACTCTTAGTCAGGATCCTAATAACGCTACCTTTCTGGCACGGGTAACCCAACTGGACTAAATGTCCCCCAGCATAGCTAGCAAAATTCAAACAGATCACACAAGCTCTCTCACCGACGGCAAGGTGGTTGTCGAGAGAGAGAGAGAGAGAGAGAGAGAGAGAGAGAGAGAGAGAGAGAGAGAGAGAGAGAGAGAGAGAGAGAGAGAATGTATGTGTGTGTATGTATGAGAGAGAGAGAGAGAGAGAGAGAGAGAGAGAGAGAGAGAGAGAGAGAGAGAGAGAGAGAGAATGTATGTATGTATGTGTGTGTATCTACAGTATATAATATTTTTTAATCTCTATATATATATATTGGATAGCCACCTCGGGGGACCTCAGTGCCTCTTGGGATGTGCAGGGGGATAGACGTGTTTTTTTTTTTTCTCCTCTATGACCACGTGTTTATATATACTCGCTATATTTGGTAAGTATGTTTGTGTGTATGTTTGTATGTTGTATGTTTATCTATGTATGTAAGTGTATATATATGTTTGTGTATGTATGTAAGTGTATATATATGTTTGTATGTATATACGTATGTGTGTGTGTGTGTGTGTGTATGTTTCGTTAATGGTGTGTGTATGTGTATATATTTGTGTGTATGTATGTATGACTGTATGTATGTAAGTGTATATGTATGTAATTGTGTGTATGTTAGTTATTTACACGTGAACTGCTTGCCGTGCCTGGCTACACGTGACGTGCCACACAGTAAGTGCAGTACAGTGTGTGACGACCGGTCAGTGGATGGCGGCCTGGAATATTTAGTTATTTACATGTGAACTGCCTGCCGTGCCTGGCTACACGTGACATGCCACTAAGTGAGTGCAGTACAGTGTATGAGGACCAATCAGTGGATGGCAGCCTGGAATATTTAGTTATTAACAAGTAAACTGCCTGGCGTGCCTGGCTACACGTGACGTGCCACACAGTGAGTGCACTACAGTGTGTGAGGACCGGTCAGTGGATGGCGGCACGGAATATTTAGTTATTTACACGTGAACTGCCTGCCGTGCCTGGCTACACGTGACGTGCCACACAGTGAGTGCAGTACAGTGTGTGAGGACCTGTCAGTAGATGGCGGCCTGGAATATTTAGTTATTTACACGTGAACTGGCTGCCGTGCCTAGGCCTGGAATATTTAGTTATTTATACGTGAACTGGCTGCCGTGCCTGGCTACACGTGACGAGCCAAACAGAGAGTGCAGTACAGTGTGTGAGGACCGATCAGTGGATGGCGGCCTGGAATATTTAGTTATTTACACGTGAACTGCCTGCTGTGCCTGGCTACACGTGACGAGCCACACAGTGAGTGCAGTACAGTGTGTGAGGACCGATCAGTGGATGGCGGCCTGGAATATTTAGTTATTTACATGTGAACTGCCTGCCGTGCCTGGCTACACGTGACGTGACACACAGTGAGTGCACTACAGTGTGTGAGGACCGGTCAGTGGATGGCGGCACGGAATATTTAGTTATTTACATGTAAACTGCCTGCTGTGCCTGGCAACACGTGACGTGGCACATAGTGAGTGCAGTACAGTGTGTGATGACCGATCAGTGGATGGCGGCCTGTAATATTTAGTTATTTACACGTGAACTGCCTGCCGTGCCTTGCTACACGTGACGTGCCACACAGTGAGTGCAGTACAGTGTGTGAGGACCGGTCAGTGGATGGCGGCCTGGAATATTTAGTTATTTACACGTGAACTGCCTGCCGTGCCTGCCTACACGTGATGTGACACACAGTGAGTGCACTACAGTGTGTGAGGACCGGCCAGTGGATGGCAGCCCGGAATATTTAGTTATTTACACGTGAACTGCCTGCCGAGCCTGGCTACACGTGACGTGACACACAGTGAGTGCAGTACAGTGTGTAAGGAACGGTCAGTGGATGACGGTCTGGAATATTTAGTTATTTACACGTGATCTGCCTGCCGTGCCTGGCTACACATGCCGTGCCACACAGTGAGTGCAGTACAGTGTGTGAGGACCGGTCAAAGGATGGCGACCTGGAATATTTAGTTATTTACAAGTGAACTGCCTGCCGAGCCTGGCTACACGTGACGTGCCACACAGTGAGTGCAGTACAGTGTGTGAGGACCGATCAGTGGATGACGGCCTGGAATATTTAGTTATTTACACGTGAACTGCCTGCCGTGCCTGGCTACACATGACGTGCCACACAGTGAGTGCAGTACAGTGTGTGAGGACCGGTCAGTGGATAGCGGCCAGGAATATTTAATTATTTACACGTGACCTGCCTGCCGTGCCTGGCTACACGTGAACTGCCTGGCTACACGTGAAGTGACACACAGTGAGTGCAGTACAGTGTGTGAGGACCGATAAGTGGATTGCGGCTTGGAATATTTAGTTATTTACACGTGAACTGCCTGCCTTACCTGGCTACACGTGAACTGCCTGGCTACACGTAAAGTGACACACAGTGAGTGCACTACAGTGTGTGAGGACCGGCCAGTGGATGGCGGCCTGGAATATTTAGTTATTTACACGTAAACTGACTGCCGTGCCTGGCTACATGCGACGTGCCACACAGTGAGTGCAGTACAGTGTGTGAGGACCGGTAAGTGGATGGCGGCCTGGAATATTTAGTTATTTACTCGTGAACTGCCTGCCGTGCCTGGCTACACGTGACGTGCCACACAGTGAGTGCAGTACAGTGTGTAAGGACCGATCAGTGGATGGCGGCCTGGAATATTTAGTTATTTACACGTGAACTGCCTGCCTTACCTGGCTACACGTGAACTGCCTGGCTACACGTGAAGTGACACACAGTGAGTGCAGTACAGTGTGTGAGGACCGATAAGTGGATTGCGGCCTAGAATATTTAGTTATTTACACTTGAACTGCCTGCCGAGCCTGGCTACATGTGACATGCCACACAGTGAGTGCAGTACAGTGTGTAAGGAACGGTCAGTGGATGGCGGCCTGGAATATTTAGTTATTTACACGTGAACTGCCTGCCGTGCCTGGCTACACGTGACATGCCACACAGTGAGTGCAGTGCAGTGTGTGAGGACCGGTCAGTGGATAACTACCTGGAATAATTAGTTATTTACATGTGAACTGCCTGCCTTACCTGGCTACACGTGACGTGCCACACAGTGAGTGCAGTACAGTGTGTGAGGACCGGTCAGTGGATGGCGGCCTGGAATATTTAGTTATTTACACGTGAACTGCCTGCCTTACCTGGCTACACGTGAACTGCCTGGCTACACGTGTAGTGACACACAGTGAGTGCACTACAGTGTGTGAGGACAGGCCAGTGGATGGCGGCCTGAAATATTTAGTTATTTACACGTGAACTGCCTGCCGTGACTGGCTACACATGACGTGCCACACAATGAGTGCAGTACAGTGTGTGAGAACCGGTTAGTGGATGTCGGCCTGGAATATTTATTTATTTACACGTGAACTGCCTGCCGTGCCTGGCTACACGTGACGTGCCACACAGTGAGTGCAGTACAGTGTGTGAGGACCGGTCAGAGGAAGGCGGCCAGGAATATTTTGTTATATACACGTGAACTGCCGGCCTTGCCTGGCTACACGTGAACTGCCTGCCGTGCCTGGCTACACATGACGTGACACACATTGAGTGCAGTACAGTGTGTGAGGACCGGTCAGTGGATGGCGGCCTGGATTATTTAGGTATTTACATGTGAGCTGCCTGCCGAGCCTGGCTACACGTGACGTGCCACACAGTGAGTGCAGTACAGAGTGTGAGGACCGATCAGTGGATGGCGGCCAAGAATATTTAGTTATTTACACGTGAACTGCCTGCCGTGCCTGGCTACACGTGACGTGCCACACAGTGAGTGCAGTACAGTGTTTGAGGACCGATCAGTGGATGGCGGCCTAAAATATATAGTTATTTACACGTGAACTGCCTGCCTTACCTGGCTACACGTGAACTGCCTGGTTACAGGTGACGTGCCACACAGTGAGAGCAGTACAGTGTGTGACAACCGGTCAGTGGATGGCGGCCTGGAATATTTAGTTATTTACACGTGAACTGCCTGCCGTGCCTGGCTACACATGACGTGACACACAGTTAGTGCACTACAGTGTGTGAGGACTGGTCAGTGAATGGCGGCCTGGATTATTTAGGTATTTACATGTGAGCTGCCTGCCGAGCCTGGCTACACGTGACGTGCCACACAGTGAGTGCAGTACAGAGTGTGAGGACCGATCAGTGGATGGCGGCCAAGAATATTTAGTTATTTACACGTGAACTGCCTGCCGTGCCTGGCTACACGTGACGTGCCACACAGTGAGTGCAGTACAGTGTGTGAGGACCGATCAGTGGATGGCGGCCTAAAATATATAGTTATTTACACGTGAACTGCCTGCCTTACCTGGCTACACGTGAACTGCCTGGTTACAGGTGACGTGCCACACAGTGAGAGCAGTACAGTGTGTGACAACCGGTCAGTGGATGGCGGCCTGGAATATTTAGTTATTTACACGTGAACTGCCTGCCGTGCCTGGCTACACATGACGTGACACACAGTTAGTGCACTACAGTGTGTGAGGACCAGTCAGTGAATGGCGGCTTGGGATATTTAGTTATTTATACGTAAATTGCCTGCCGTGCCTGGCTACACGTGACGTGACACACAGTGAGTGCAGTACAGTGTGTGAGGACCGGTCAGTGAATGGCAGCCTGTAATATTTAGTTATTTACACGTGAACTGCCTGCCGTGCCTGGCTACATGTGACGTGCCACACAGTGAGTGCAGTACAGTGTGTGAGGACTGGTCAGTGGATGGCGGCCTGGAATATTTAGTTATTTACACGTGAACTGCCTGTTGTCCCTCGCTACTTGTGACGTGTTACACAGTGAGTGCAGTACAGTGTGTGAGGACCGGTCAGTGGATGGCGGCCCGGAATATTTAGTTATTTACATGTGAACTGCCTGCCGAGCCTGGCTACACGTGACCTGCCACACAGTGAGTGCAGTACAGTGTGTTAGGACCGATCAGTGGATTGGGGCTTGGAATATTTAGTAATTTACTTGTGAACTGCCTGCCGTGCCTGGCTAGTTGCGATGTGCCACACAGTGAGTGCAGTACAGTGTGTAAGGACCGGTCAGTTGATGGCGGCCTGGAATATTTAGTTATTTACACGTGAACTGCCTGCCTTGCCTGGCTACACGTGACGTGACACACAGTGAGTGCAGTACAGTGTATGAGGACCGATCAGTATATGGCAGCCCGGAATATTTAGTTATTTGCACGTAAAATGCCTGCCGTGCCTGGCTACACGTGACGTGACACACAGTGAGTGCACTACAGTGTGTGAGGACTGGTCAGTGAATGGCGGCCTGGATTATTTAGGTATTTACATGTGAGCTGCCTGCCGAGTCCTGGCTACACGTGACGTGCCACACAGTGAGTGCAGTACAGAGTGTGAGGACCGATCAGTGGATGGCGGCCAAGAATATTTAGTTATTTACACGTGAACTGCCTGCCGTGCCTGGCTACACGTGACGTGCCACACAGTGAGTGCAGTACAGTGTGTGAGGACCGATCAGTGGATGGCGGCCTAAAATATATAGTTATTTACACGTGAACTGCCTGCCTTACCTGGCTACACGTGAACTGCCTGGTTACAGGTGACGTGCCACACAGTGAGAGCAGTACAGTGTGTGACAACCGGTCAGTGGATGGCGGCCTGGAATATTTAGTTATTTACACGTGAACTGCCTGCCGTGCCTGGCTACACATGACGTGACACACAGTTAGTGCACTACAGTGTGTGAGGACCGGTCAGTGAATGGCGGCTTGGAATATTTAGTTATTTATACGTAAACTGCCTGCCGTGCCTGGCTACACGTGACGTGACACACAGTGAGTGCAGTACAGTGTGTGAGGACCGGTCAGTGAATGGCAGCCTGTAATATTTAGTTATTTACACGTGAACTGCCTGCCGTGCCTGGCTACATGTGACGTGCCACACAGTGAGTGCAGTACAGTGTGTGAGGACTGGTCAGTGGATGGCGGCCTGGAATATTTAGTTATTTACACGTGAACTGCCTGTTGTCCCTCGCTACTTGTGACGTGTTACACAGTGAGTGCAGTACAGTGTGTGAGGACCGGTCAGTGGATGGCGGCCCGGAATACTTAGTTATTTACATGTGAACAGCCTGCCGAGCCTGGCTACACGTGACCTGCCACACAGTGAGTGCAGTACAGTGTGTTAGGACCGATCAGTGGATTGGGGCTTGGAATATTTAGTTATTTACTTGTGAACTGCCTGCCGTGCCTGGCTAGTTGCGATGTGCCACACAGTGAGTGCAGTACAGTGTGTAAGGACCGGTCAGTTGATGGCGGCCTGGAATATTTAGTTATTTACACGTGAACTGCCTGCCTTGCCTGGCTACACGTGACGTGACACACAGTGAGTGCAGTACAGTGTATGAGGACCGGTATGTGGTTTGCGACCCGGAATATTTAGTTATTTACACGTGAGCTGCCTGCCGTCCCTCGCTACTTGTGACGTGTTACACAGTGAGTGCAGTACAGTGTGTGAGGACCGGTCGGTGGATTGCAGCCTGGAATATTTAGTTATTTACATGTGAACTGCCTGCCTTGCCTGGCTACACGTGAACTGCCTGCCGTGACTGGCTACACGTGACATGCCACACAGTGAGTGCAGTACAGTGTGTGAGGACTGGTCAGTGGATTGCAGCCTGGAATAATTAGTTATTTACATGTGAACTGCCTGCCTTACCTGGCTACACGTGACGTGCCACACAGTGAGTGCAGTACAGTGTGTGAGGACTGGTCAGTGGATTGCGGCCTGGAATATTTAGTTATTTACACGTGAACTGCCTGACGAGCCTGGCTACACGTGACGTGTTACACAGTGAGTGCAGTACAGTGTGTGAGGACCGGTCAGTGGATGGCGGCCCGGAATATTTAGTTATTTACATGTGAACTGCCTGCCGAGCCTGGTTACACGTGACCTGCCACACAGTGAGTGCAGTACAGTGTGTGAGGACCGATCAGTGGATTGGGGCTTGGAATATTTAGTTATTTACATGTGAACTGCCTGCCGTGCCTGGCTACACGTGACGTGCCACACAGTGAGTGCAGTACAGTGTGTGAGAACCGATCAGTGGATGGCGGCCTGGAATATTTACTTATTTACACGTGAACTGCCTGCCTTACCTGGCTACACGTGAACTGCCTGGCTACACGTGAAGTGACACACAGTGAGTGCACTACAGTGTGTGAGGACCGGCCAGTGGATGGCGGCCTGGAATATTTAGTTATTTACACGTGAACTGCCTGCCGTGCCTGGCTACACGTGACGTGACACACAGTGAGTGCACTACAGTGTGTGAGGACCGGTTATTGGATGGCGGCTTGTAATATCTAGTTATTTACACGTAAACTGACTGCCTTGCCTGGCTACATGTGACTTGACACACAGTGAGTGCAGTACAGTGTGTGACGACTGGTCAGTGGATGGCGGCCTGGAATATTTAGTTATTTACCCATGAACTACCTGCCGTGCCTGGCTACATGTGACGTGCCACACAGTGAGTGCAGTACAGTGTGTGAGGACCGATCAGTGAATGGCGGCCTGGAATATTTAGTTATTTACACGTGAACTGCCTGCCATACCTGGCTACACGTGAACTGCCTGGCTACACGTGAAGTGACACACAGTGAGTGCAGTACAGTGTGTGAGGACCGATAAGTGGATTGCGGCCTGGAATATTTAGTTATTTACACGTGAACTGCCTGCCGTGCCTGGCTACACGTGACATGCCACACAGTGAGTGCAGTACAGTGTGTGAAAACCGGTCAGTGGATAACTACCTGGAATAGTTAGTTATTTACATGTGAACTGCCTGCCTTACCTGGCTACACGTGACGTGCCACACAGTGAGTGCAGTACAGTGTGTGAGGACTGGTCAGTGGATGGCGGCCTGGAATATTTAGTTATTTACACTTGAACTGCCTGCCGAGCCTGGCTACATGTGACATGCCACACAGTGAGTGCAGTACAGTGTGTAAGGAACGGTCAGTGGATGGCGGCCTGGAATATTTAGTTATTTACACGTGAACTGCCTGCCGTGCCTGGCTACACGTGACATGCCACACAGTGAGTGCAGTGCAGTGTGTGAGGTCCGGTCAGTGGATAACTACCTGGAATAATTAGTTATTTACATGTGAACTGCCTGCCTTACCTGGCTACACGTCACGTGCCACACAGTGAGTGCAGTACAGTGTGTGAGGACCGGTCAGTGGATGGCGGCCTGGAATATTTAGTTATTTACACGTGAACTGCCTGCCTTACCTGGCTACACGTGAAATGCCTGGCTACACGTGAAGTGACACACAGTGAGTGCACTACAGTGTGTGAGGACAGGCCAGTGGATGGCGGCCTGGAATATTTAGTTTTTTACACGTGAACTGCCTGCCGTGCCTGGCTACACATGACGTGCCACACAGTGAGTGCAGTACAGGGTGTGAGGAAAGGTCAGTGGATGGCGGCCTGGAATATTTATTTATTTACACGTGAACTGCCTGCCGAGCCTTGCTACACGTGGCATGCCACACAGTGAGTGCAGTACAGGGTGTGAGGAAAGGTCAGTGGATGGCGCCCTAGAATATTTAGTTATTTACACGTAAACTGACTGTTGTGCCTGGCTACACGTGACGTGCCACACAGTGAGTGCAGTACAGTGTGTGAGGACCGGTCAGTGGATGGCGGCCTGAAATATTTAGTTATTTACACGTGAACTGCCTGCCGTGCCTGGCTACACGTGGCGTGACACACAGTGAGTGCACTACACTGTGTGAGGACCGGTCAGTGGATGGCGGTCCGGAATATTTAGTTATTTACACGTGAACTGCCTGCCGTCCCTCGCTACTTGTGTCGTGTTACACAGTGAGTGCAGTACAGTGTGTGAGGACCGGTCAGAGGAAGGCGGCCAGGAATATTTTGTTATTTAAACGTGAACTGCCTGCCTTGCCTGGCTGCACGTGAACTGCCTGCCTTGCCTGGCTACACATGACGTGACACACAGTGAGTGCACTACAGTGTGTGAGAACCGGTCAGTGGATGGCGGCCCGGAATATTTAGTTTTTACACGTAAACTGCCTGCCGGGCCTGGCTACACGTGATGTTCCACAAAGTGAGTGCAGTACAGTGTGTGAGGACCGGTCAGTGGATGGCGGCCTGGAATATTTAGTTATTTACAGGTGAACTGCCTGCCTTGCCTGGCTACACGTGACGTGCCACACAGTGAGTGCAGTACAGTGTATGAGGACCGGTATGTGGTTTGCGACCCGGAATATTTAGTTATTTACACGTGCGCTGCCTGCCGTCCCTCGCTACTTGTGACGTGTTACACAGTGAGTGCAGTACAGTGTGTGAGGACCGGTCAGAGGAAGGCGGCCAGGAATATTTTGTTATTTAAACGTGAACTGCCTGCCTTGCCTGGCTACACGTGAACTGCCTGCCGTGCCAGGCTACACATGACGTGACACACAGTTAGTGCACTACAGTGTGTGAGGACCGGTCAGTGGATGGCGGCCTGGAATATTTAGTTATTTACACGTGAACTGCCTGCCGTGCCTGGCTACATGTGACGTGCAACACAGTGAGTGCAGTACAGTGTGTGAGGAACGGTCAGTGGATGGCGGCCTGGAATATTTAGTTATTTACACGTGAACTGCTTGCCTTACCTGGCTACACGAGAACTGCCTGGCTACACGTGAAGTGACACACAGTGAGTGCAGTACAGTGTGTGAAAACCGGTCAGTGGATAACTACCTGGAATAATTAGTTATTTACATGTGAACTGCCTGCCTTACCTGGCTACACGTGACGTGCCACACAGTGAGTGCAGTACAGTGTGTGAGGACCGGTCAGTGGATGGCGGCCTGGAATATTTAGTTATTTACACGTGAACTGCCTGCCTTACCTGGCTACACGTGACGTGCCACACAGTGAGTGCAGTACAGTGTGAGAGGACCGGTCAGTGGATGGCGGCCTGTAATATTTAGTTATTTACACGTGAACTGCCTGCCGTGCCTGGCTACACGTGACGTGACACACAGTGGGTGCACTACAGTGTGTGAGGACCGATCAGTAGATGGCAGCCCGGAATATTTAGTTATTTGCACGTAAAATGCCTGTCGTGCCTGGCTACACGTGACGTGACACACAGTGAGTGCACTACAGTGTGTGAGGACTGGTCAGTGAATGGCGGCCTGGATTATTTAGGTATTTACATGTGAGCTGCCTGCCGAGCCTGGCTACACGTGACGTGCCACACAGTGAGTGCACTACAGTGTGTGAGGACCGATCAGTGGATTGCGGCCTAGAATATTTAGTTATTTACACGTGAACTGCCTGCCGTGCCTGGCTACACGTGAAATGCCACACAGTGAGTGCAGTACAGTGTGTGAGGACCGATCAGTGGATGGCGGCCTAAAATATATAGTTATTTACACGTGAACTGCCTGCCTTACCTGGCTACACGTAAACTGCCTGGTTACACGTGACGTGCCACACAGTGAGAGCAGTACAGTGTGTGACGACCGGTCAGTGGATGGCGGCCTGGAATATTTAGTTATTTACATGTGAACTGCCTGCCGTGCCTGGCTACACGTGACGTGCCACACAGTGAGTGCAGTACAGTGTGTGAGAACCGATCAGTGGATGGCGGCCTGGAATATTTACTTATTTACACGTGAACTGCCTGCCTTACCTGGCTACACGTGAACTGCCTGGCTACACGTGAAGTGACACACAGTGAGTGCACTACAGTGTGTGAGGACCGGCCAGTGGATGGCGGCCTGGAATATTTAGTTATTTACACGTGAACTGCCTGCCGTGCCTGGCTACACGTGACGTGACACACAGTGAGTGCACTACAGTGTGTGAGGACCGGTTATTGGATGGCGGCTTGTAATATCTAGTTATTTACACGTAAACTGACTGCCTTGCCTGGCTACATGTGACTTGACACACAGTGAGTGCAGTACAGTGTGTGAGGACTGGTCAGTGGATGGCGGCCTGGAATATTTAGTTATTTACCCATGAACTACCTGCCGTGCCTGGCTACATGTGACGTGCCACACAGTGAGTGCAGTACAGTGTGTGAGGACCGATCAGTGAATGGCGGCCTGGAATATTTAGTTATTTACACGTGAACTGCCTGCCATACCTGGCTACACGTGAACTGCCTGGCTACACGTGAAGTGACACACAGTGAGTGCAGTACAGTGTGTGAGGACCGATAAGTGGATTGCGGCCTGGAATATTTAGTTATTTACACGTGAACTGCCTGCCGTGCCTGGCTACACGTGACATGCCACACAGTGAGTGCAGTACAGTGTGTGAAAACCGGTCAGTGGATAACTACCTGGAATAGTTAGTTATTTACATGTGAACTGCCTGCCTTACCTGGCTACACGTGACGTGCCACACAGTGAGTGCAGTACAGTGTGTGAGGACTGGTCAGTGGATGGCGGCCTGGAATATTTAGTTATTTACACTTGAACTGCCTGCCGAGCCTGGCTACATGTGACATGCCACACAGTGAGTGCAGTACAGTGTGTAAGGAACGGTCAGTGGATGGCGGCCTGGAATATTTAGTTATTTACACGTGAACTGCCTGCCGTGCCTGGCTACACGTGACATGCCACACAGTGAGTGCAGTGCAGTGTGTGAGGTCCGGTCAGTGGATAACTACCTGGAATAATTAGTTATTTACATGTGAACTGCCTGCCTTACCTGGCTACACGTCACGTGCCACACAGTGAGTGCAGTACAGTGTGTGAGGACCGGTCAGTGGATGGCGGCCTGGAATATTTAGTTATTTACACGTGAACTGCCTGCCTTACCTGGCTACACGTGAAATGCCTGGCTACACGTGAAGTGACACACAGTGAGTGCACTACAGTGTGTGAGGACAGGCCAGTGGATGGCGGCCTGGAATATTTAGTTTTTTACACGTGAACTGCCTGCCGTGCCTGGCTACACATGACGTGCCACACAGTGAGTGCAGTACAGGGTGTGAGTAAAGGTCAGTGGATGGCGGCCTGGAATATTTATTTATTTACACGTGAACTGCCTGCCGAGCCTTGCTACACGTGGCATGCCACACAGTGAGTGCAGTACAGGGTGTGAGGAAAGGTCAGTGGATGGCGCCCTAGAATATTTAGTTATTTACACGTAAACTGACTGTTGTGCCTGGCTACACGTGACGTGCCACACAGTGAGTGCAGTACAGTGTGTGAGGACCGGTCAGTGGATGGCGGCCTGAAATATTTAGTTATTTACACGTGAACTGCCTGCCGTGCCTGGCTACACGTGGCGTGACACACAGTGAGTGCACTACACTGTGTGAGGACCGGTCAGTGGATGGCGGTCCGGAATATTTAGTTATTTACACGTGAACTGCCTGCCGTCCCTCGCTACTTGTGTCGTGTTACACAGTGAGTGCAGTACAGTGTGTGAGGACCGGTCAGAGGAAGGCGGCCAGGAATATTTTGTTATTTAAACGTGAACTGCCTGCCTTGCCTGGCTGCACGTGAACTGCCTGCCTTGCCTGGCTACACATGACGTGACACACAGTGAGTGCACTACAGTGTGTGAGAACCGGTCAGTGGATGGCGGCCCGGAATATTTAGTTTTTACACGTAAACTGCCTGCCGGGCCTGGCTACACGTGATGTTCCACAAAGTGAGTGCAGTACAGTGTGTGAGGACCGGTCAGTGGATGGCGGCCTGGAATATTTAGTTATTTACACGTGAACTGCCTGCCTTGCCTGGCTACACGTGACGTGCCACACAGTGAGTGCAGTACAGTGTATGAGGACCGGTATGTGGTTTGCGACCCGGAATATTTAGTTATTTACACGTGCGCTGCCTGCCGTCCCTCGCTACTTGTGACGTGTTACACAGTGAGTGCAGTACAGTGTGTGAGGACCGGTCAGAGGAAGGCGGCCAGGAATATTTTGTTATTTAAACGTGAACTGCCTGCCTTGCCTGGCTACACGTGAACTGC
Source organism: Petrolisthes cinctipes (assembly GCA_033782935.1). Lineage (NCBI taxonomy): Eukaryota > Metazoa > Arthropoda > Malacostraca > Decapoda > Porcellanidae > Petrolisthes > Petrolisthes cinctipes. The sequence continues at coordinate 74,263 of JAWQEG010002187.1, read as the reverse complement.
CTGCCGTGCCAGGCTACACATGACGTGACACACAGTTAGTGCACTACAGTGTGTGAGGACCGGTCAGTGGATGGCGGCCTGGAATATTTAGTTTTTTACACGTGAACTGCCTGCCGTGCCTGGCTACACATGACGTGCCACACAGTGAGTGCAGTACAGGGTGTGAGGAAAGGTCAGTGGATGGCGGCCTGGAATATTTATTTATTTACACGTGAACTGCCTGCCGAGCCTTGCTATACGTGGCATGCCACACAGTGAGTGCAGTACAGGGTGTGAGGAAAGGTCAGTGGATGGCGCCCTAGAATATTTAGTTATTTACACGTAAACTGACTGTTGTGCCTGGCTACACGTGACGTGCCACACAGTGAGTGCAGTACAGTGTGTGAGGACCGGTCAGTGGATGGCGGCCTGAAATATTTAGTTATTTACACGTGAACTGCCTGCCGTGCCTGGCTACACGTGGCGTGACACACAGTGAGTGCACTACACTGTGTGAGGACCGGTCAGTGGATGGCGGTCCGGAATATTTAGTTATTTACACGTGAACTGCCTGCCGTCCCTCGCTACTTGTGTCGTGTTACACAGTGAGTGCAGTACAGTGTGTGAGGACCGGTCAGAGGAAGGCGGCCAGGAATATTTTGTTATTTAAACGTGAACTGCCTGCCTTGCCTGGCTGCACGTGAACTGCCTGCCTTGCCTGGCTACACATGACGTGACACACAGTGAGTGCACTACAGTGTGTGAGAACCGGTCAGTGGATGGCGGCCCGGAATATTTAGTTTTTACACGTAAACTGCCTGCCGGGCCTGGCTACACGTGATGTTCCACAAAGTGAGTGCAGTACAGTGTGTGAGGACCGGTCAGTGGATGGCGGCCTGGAATATTTAGTTATTTACACGTGAACTGCCTGCCTTGCCTGGCTACACGTGACGTGCCACACAGTGAGTGCAGTACAGTGTATGAGGACCGGTATGTGGTTTGCGACCCGGAATATTTAGTTATTTACACGTGCGCTGCCTGCCGTCCCTCGCTACTTGTGACGTGTTACACAGTGAGTGCAGTACAGTGTGTGAGGACCGGTCAGAGGAAGGCGGCCAGGAATATTTTGTTATTTAAACGTGAACTGCCTGCCTTGCCTGGCTACACGTGAACTGCCTGCCGTGCCAGGCTACACATGACGTGACACACAGTTAGTGCACTACAGTGTGTGAGGACCGGTCAGTGGATGGCGGCCTGGAATATTTAGTTATTTACACGTGAACTGCCTGCCGTGCCTGGCTACATGTGACGTGCAACACAGTGAGTGCAGTACAGTGTGTGAGGAACGGTCAGTGGATGGCGGCCTGGAATATTTAGTTATTTACACGTGAACTGCTTGCCTTACCTGGCTACACGAGAACTGCCTGGCTACACGTGAAGTGACACACAGTGAGTGCAGTACAGTGTGTGAAAACCGGTCAGTGGATAACTACCTGGAATAATTAGTTATTTACATGTGAACTGCCTGCCTTACCTTGCTACACGTGACGTGCCACACAGTGAGTGCAGTACAGTGTGTGAGGACCGGTCAGTGGATGGCGGCCTGGAATATTTAGTTATTTACACGTGAACTGCCTGCCTTACCTGGCTACACGTGACGTGCCACACAGTGAGTGCAGTACAGTGTGAGAGGACCGGTCAGTGGATGGCGGCCTGTAATATTTAGTTATTTACACGTGAACTGCCTGCCGTGCCTGGCTACACGTGACGTGACACACAGTGGGTGCACTACAGTGTGTGAGGACCGATCAGTAGATGGCAGCCCGGAATATTTAGTTATTTGCACGTAAAATGCCTGTCGTGCCTGGCTACACGTGACGTGACACACAGTGAGTGCACTACAGTGTGTGAGGACTGGTCAGTGAATGGCGGCCTGGATTATTTAGGTATTTACATGTGAGCTGCCTGCCGAGCCTGGCTACACGTGACGTGCCACACAGTGAGTGCACTACAGTGTGTGAGGACCGATCAGTGGATTGCGGCCTAGAATATTTAGTTATTTACACGTGAACTGCCTGCCGTGCCTGGCTACACGTGAAATGCCACACAGTGAGTGCAGTACAGTGTGTGAGGACCGATCAGTGGATGGCGGCCTAAAATATATAGTTATTTACACGTGAACTGCCTGCCTTACCTGGCTACACGTAAACTGCCTGGTTACACGTGACGTGCCACACAGTGAGAGCAGTACAGTGTGTGACGACCGGTCAGTGGATGGCGGCCTGGAATATTTAGTTATTTACACGTGAACTGCCTGCCGTGCCTGGCTATACATGACGTGACACACAGTTAGTGCACTACAGTGTGTGAGGACCGGTCAGTGAATGGCGGCCTGGAATATTTACTTATTTACACGTGAACTGCCTGCCGTGCCTGGCTACATGTGACGTGCCACACAGTGAGTGCAGTACAGTGTGTGAGGACTGGTCAGTGGATGGCGGCATGGAATTTTTAGTTATTTACACGTGAACTGCCTGTTGTCACTCGCTACTTGTGACGTGTTACACAGTGAGTGCAGTACAGTGTGTGAGGACCTGTCAGTGGATGGCGGCCCGGAATATTTAGTTATTTACATGTGAACTGCCTGCCGAGCCTGGCTACACGTGACCTGCCACACAGTGAGTGCAGTACAGTGTGTTAGGACCGATCATTGAATTGGGGCTTGGAATATTTAGTTATTTACATGTGAACTGCCTGCCGTGCCTGGCTAGTTGCGATGTGCCACACAGTGAGTGCAGTACAGTGTGTGAGGACCGGTCAGTTGATGGCGGCCTGGAATATTTAGTTATTTACACGTGAACTGCCTGCCTTGCCTGGCTACATGTGACGTGACACACAATGAGTGCACTACAGTGTGTGAGAACCGGTCAGTGGATGGCGGCCCGGAATATTTAGTTTTTACACGTAAACTGCCTGCCGTGCCTGGCTACACGTGATGTGCCACAAAGTGAGTGCAGTACAGTGTGTGAGGACCGGTCAGTGGATGGCGGCCTGGAATATTTAGTTATTTACACGTGAACTGCCTGCCGTGCCTGGCTACACGTGACGTGCCACACAGTGAGTGCAGTAGAGTGTATGAGGACCGGTATGTCGTTTGCGACCCGGAATATTTAGTTATTTACACGTGAGCTCCCTGCCGTCCTTCGCTACTTGTGACGTGTTACACAGTGAGTGCAGTACAGTGTGTGAGGACCGGTCGGTGGATTGCAGCCTTGAATAATTAGTTATTTACATGTGAACTGCCTGCCTTGCCTGGCTACACGTGAACTGCCTGCCGTGCCTGGCTACACATGACGTGACACACAGTTAGTGCACTACAGTGTGTGAGGACCGGTCAGTGGATGGCGGCCTGGAATATTTAGTTATTTACACGTGAACTGCCTGCCGTGCCTGGCTACATGTGACGTGCCACACAGTGAGTGCAGTACAGTGTGTGAGGACCGGTCAGTGGATGGCGGCAAGGAATATTTAGTTATTTACACGTGAACTGCCTGCCTTACCTGGCTACACGTGAACTGCCTGGCTACACGTGAAGTGACACACAGTGAGTGCAGTACAGTGTGTGAGGACCGATAAGTGGATTGCGGCCTGGAATATTTAGTTATTTACACTTGAACTGCCTGCCGAGCCTGGCTACATGTGACATGCCACACAGTGAGTGCAGTACAGTGTGTAAGGAACGGTCAGTGAATGGCGGCCTGGAATATTTACTTATTTACACGTGAACTGCCTGCCGTGCCTGGCTACATGTGACGTGCCACACAGTGAGTGCAGTACAGTGTGTGAGGACTGGTCAGTGGATGGCGGCCTGGAATATTTAGTTATTTACACGTGAACTGCCTGTTGTCACTCGCTACTTGTGACGTGTTACACAGTGAGTGCAGTACAGTGTGTGAGGACCTGTCAGTGGATGGCGGCCCGGAATATTTAGTTATTTACATGTGAACTGCCTGCCGAGCCTGGCTACACGTGACCTGCCACACAGTGAGTGCAGTACAGTGTGTTAGGACCGATCATTGAATTGGGGCTTGGAATATTTAGTTATTTACATGTGAACTGCCTGCCGTGCCTGGCTAGTTGCGATGTGCCACACAGTGAGTGCAGTACAGTGTGTGAGGACCGGTCAGTTGATGGCGGCCTGGAATATTTAGTTATTTACACGTGAACTGCCTGCCTTGCCTGGCTACATGTGACGTGACACACAATGAGGGCACTACAGTGTGTGAGAACCGGTCAGTGGATGGCGGCCCGGAATATTTAGTTTTTACACGTAAACTGCCTGCCGTGCCTGGCTACACGTGATGTGCCACAAAGTGAGTGCAGTACAGTGTGTGAGGACCGGTCAGTGGATGGCGGCCTGGAATATTTAGTTATTTACACGTGAACTGCCTGCCATGCCTGGCTACACGTGACGTGCCAAACAGTGAGTGCAGTAGAGTGTATGAGGACCGGTATGTCGTTTGCGACCCGGAATATTTAGTTATTTACACGTGAGCTCCCTGCCGTCCTTCGCTACTTGTGACGTATTACACAGTGAGTGCAGTACAGTGTGTGAGGACCGGTCGGTGGATTGCAGCCTTGAATAATTAGTTATTTACATGTGAACTGCCTGCCTTGCCTGGCTACACGTGAACTGCCTGCCGTGCCTGGCTACACATGACGTGACACACAGTTAGTGCACTACAGTGTGTGAGGACCGGTCAGTGGATGGCGGCCTGGAATATTTAGTTATTTACACGTGAACTGCCTGCCGTGCCTGGCTACATGTGACGTGCCACACAGTGAGTGCAGTACAGTGTGTGAGGACCGGTCAGTGGATGGCGGCAAGGAATATTTAGTTATTTACACGTGAACTGCCTGCCTTACCTGGCTACACGTGAACTGCCTGGCTACACGTGAAGTGACACACAGTGAGTGCAGTACAGTGTGTGAGGACCGATAAGTGGATTGCGGCCTGGAATATTTAGTTATTTACACTTGAATTGCCTGCCGAGCCTGGCTACATGTGACATGCCACACAGTGAGTGCAGTACAGTGTGTAAGGAACGGTCAGTGGATGGCGGCCTGGAATATTTATTTATTTACACGTGAACTGCCTGCCGTGCCTGGCTACACGTGACATGCCACACAGTGAGTGCAGTACAGTGTGTGAGGACCGATCAGTGGATGGCGGTCAGGAATATTTAGTTATTTACACGTGAACTGCCTGCCGTGCCTGGCTACACGTGACGTGACACACAGTGAGTGCAGTACAGTGTGTGAGGACCGGTCAGTAGATGGCGGCCTGGAATATTTAGTTATTTACACGTGAACTGCCTGCCGTGCCTGGCTACATGTGACGTGCCACACAGTGAGTGCAGTACAGTGTGTGAGGACTGGTCAGTGGATCGCGGCCTGGAATATTTAGTTATTTACACGTGAACTGCCTGTTGTCCCTCGCTACTTGTGACGTGTTACACAGTGAGTGCAGTACAGTGTGTGAGGACCGGTCAGTGGATGGCGGCCTGGAATATTTAGTTATTTACATGTGAACTGCCTGTCGAGCCTGGCTACACGTGATTTGCCACACAGTGAGTGCAGTTCAGTGTGTTAGGACCGATCAGTGGATTGGGACTTGGAATATTTAGTTATTTACATGTGAACTGCCTGCCGTGCCTGGCTAGTTGCGATGTGCCACACAGTGAGTGCAGTACAGTGTGTGAGGACCGGTCAGTTGATGGCGGCCTGGAATATTTAGTTATTTACACGTGAACTGCCTGCCTTGCCTGGCTACACGTGACGTGACACACAGTGAGTGCACTACAGTGTGTGAGAACCGGTCAGTGGATGGCGGCCCGGAATATTTAGTTTTTACACGTAAACTGCCTGCCGGGCCTGGCTACACGTGATGTGCCACAAAGTGAGTGCAGTACAGTGTGTGAGGACCGGTCAGTGGATGGCGGCCTGGAATATTTAGTTATTTACACGTGAACTGCCTGCCGTGCCTGGCTACACGTGACGTGCCACACAGTGAGTGCAGTACAGTGTATGAGGACCGGTATGTGGTTTGCGACCCGGAATATTTAGTTATTTACACGTGAACTGCCTGCCGTGCCTGGCTACATTTGACGTGCAACACAGTGAGTGCAGTACAGTGTGTGAGGAATGGTCAGTGGATGGCGGCCTGGAATATTTAGTTATTTACACGTGAACTGCCTGCCTTACCTGGCTACACGTGAACTGCCTGGCTACACGTGAAGTGACACACAGTGAGTGCAGTACAGTGTGTGAGGACCGATAAGTGGATTGCGGCCTGGAATATTTAGTTATTTACACTTGAACTGCCTGCCGAGCCTGGCTACATGTGACATGCCACACAGTGAGTGCAGTACAGTGTGTAAGGAATGGTCAGTGGATGGCGGCCTGGAATATTTAGTTATTTACACGTGAACTGCCTGCCTTGCCTGGCTACACGTGACATGCCACACAGTGAGTGCAGTACAGTGTGTGAAAACCGGTCAGTGGATAACTACCTGGAATAATTAGTTATTTACATGTTTACTGCCTGCCTTACCTGGCTACACGTGACGTGCCACACAGTGAGTGCAGTACAGTGTGTGAGGAAGGGTCAGTGGATGGCGGCCTGGAATATTTAGTTATTTACACGTGAACTGCCTGCCTTACCTGGCTACACGTGACGTGCCACACAGTGAGTGCAGTACAGTGTGTGAGGACCGGTCAGTGGATGGCGGCCTGCAATATTTAGTTATTTACACGTGAACTGCCTGCCGGGCCTGGCTACACGTGACGTGACACACAGTGAGTGCACTACAGTGTGTGAGGACCGATCAGTAGATGGCAGCCCGGAATATTTAGTTATTTGCACGTAAAATGCCTGCCGTGCCTGGCTACACGTGACGTGCCACACAGTGAGTGCAGTACAGTGTGTGAGGACCGGTCAGTGGATGGCGGCCTGCAATATTTAGTTATTTACACATGAACTGCCTGCCGTGCCTGGCTACACGTGACGTGCCACACAGTGAGTGCAGTACAGTGTGTGAGGACCGATCAGTGGATAGCGGCATAAAATATATAGTTATTTACACGTGAACTGCCTGCCTTACCTGGCTACACGTGAACTGCCTGGTTACACGTGACGTGCCACACAGTGAGAGCAGTACAGTGTGTGACGACCGGTCAGTGGATGGCGGCCTGGAATATTTAGTTATTTACACGTGAACTGCCTGCCGTGCCTGGCTACACATGACGTGACACACAGTAAGTGCACTACAGTGTGTGAGGACTGGTCAGTGAATGGCGGCTTGGAATATTTAGTTATTTATACGTAAACTGCCTGTTGTCCCTCGCTACTTGTGACGTGTTACACAGTGAGTGCAGTACAGTGTGTGAGGACCGGTCAGTGGATGGCGGCCTGGAATATTTAGTTATTTACATGTGAACTGCCTGCCGAGCCTGGCTACACGTGACCTGCCACACAGTGAGTGCAGTACAGTGTGTTAGGACCGATCAGTGGATTGGGGCTTGGAATATTTAGTTATTTACATGTGAACTGCCTGCTGTGCCTGGCTAGTTGCGATGTGCCACACAGTGAGTGCAGTACAGTGTGTGAGGACCGGTCAGTTGATGGCGGCCTGGAATATTTAGTTATTTACACGTGAACTGCCTGCCTTGCCTGGCTACACGTGACGTGACACTCAGTGAGTGCACTACAGTGTGTGAGAACCGGTCAGTGGATGGCGGCCCGGAATATTTAGTTTTTACACGTAAACTGCCTGCAGTGCCTGGCTACACGTGATGTGCCACAAAGTGAGTGCAGTACAGTGTGTGAGGACCGGTCAGTGGATGGCTGCCTGGAATATTTAGTTATTTACACGTGAACTGCCTGCCATGCCTGGCTACACGTGACGTGCCACACAGTGAGTGCAGTACAGTGTATGAGGACCGGTATGTGGTTTGCGACCCGGAATATTTAGTTATTTACACGTGAGCTCCCTGCCGTCCCTCGCTACTTGTGACGTGTTACACAGTGAGTGCAGTACAGTGTGTGAGGACCGGTCGGTGGATTGCAGCCTGGAATATTTAGTTATTTACATGTGAACTGCCTGCCTTGCCTGGCTATACGTGAACTGCCTGCCGTGCCTGGCTACACATGACGTGACACACAGTTAGTGCACTACAGTGTGTGAGGACCGGTCAGTGGATGGCGGCCTGGAATATTTAGTTATTTACACGTGAACTGCCTGCCGTGCCTGGCTACATGTGACGTGCCACACAGTGAGTGCAGTACAGTGTGTGAGGACTGGTCAGTGGATGGCGGCCTGGAATATTTAGTTATTTACACGTGAACTGCCTGCCTTACCTGGCTACACGTGAACTGCCTGGCTACACGTGAAGTGACACACAGTGAGTGCAGTACAGTGTGTGAGGACCGATAAGTGGATTGCGGCCTAGAATATTTAGTTATTTACACTTGAACTGCCTGCCGAGCCTGGCTACATGTGACATGCCACACAGTGAGTGCAGTACAGTGTGTAAGGAACGGTCAGTGGATGGCGGCCTGGAATATTTAGTTATTTACACGTGAACTGCCTGCCGTGCCTGGCTACACGTGACATGCCACACAGTGAGTGAAGTACAGTGTGTGAAAACCGGTCAGTGGACAACTACCTGGAATAATTAGTTATTTACATGTGAACTGCCTGCCTTACCTGGCTACACGTGACGTGCCACACAGTGAGTGCAGTACAGTGTGTGAGGACCGGTCAGTGGATGGCGGCCTGGAATATTTAGTTATTTACACGTGAACTGCCTGCCTTACCTGGCTACACGTGAACTGCCTGGCTACACGTGAAGTGACACACAGTGAGTGCACTACAGTGTGTGAGGACCGGCCAGTGGATGGCGGCCTGGAATATTCAGTTATTTACACGTGAACTGCCTGCCGTGCCTGGCTACACGTGACGTGACACACAGTGAGTGCACTACAGTGTGTGAGGACCGGTTATTGGATGGCGGCTTGTAATATCTAGTTATTTACACGTAAACTGACTGCCGTGCCTGGCTACATGTGACGTGACACACAGTGAGTGCAGTACAGTGTGTGAGGACTGGTCAGTGGATGGTTGCCTGGAATATTTAGTTATTTACACGTGAACTGCCTGCCTTACCTGGCTACACGTGAACTGCCTGGCTACACGTGAAGTGACACACAGTGAGTGCAGTACAGTGTGTGAGGACCGATAAGTGGATTGCGGCCTGGAATATTTAGTTATTTACACTTGAACTGCCTGCCGAGCCTGGCTACATGTGACATGCCACACAGTGAGTGCAGTACAGTGTGTAAGGAACGGTCAGTGGATGGCGGCCTGGAATATTTAGTTATTTACACGTGAACTGCCTGCCGTGCCTGGCTACACGTGAACTGCCTGGCTACACGTGAAGTGACACACAGTGAGTGCACTACAGTGTGTGAGGACCGGCCAGTGGATGGCGGCCTGGAATATTTAGTTATTTACACGTGAACTGCCTGCCGTGCCTGGCTACACGTGACGTGACACACAGTGAGTGCACTACAGTGTGTGAGGACCGGTTAATGGATGGCGGCTTGTAATATCTAGTTATTTACACGTGAACTGCCTGATTTGCCTGGCTACACGTGACGTGACACACAGTGAGTGCACTACAGTGAGTGAGGACCGGACAGTGGATGGCGGCCCGGAATATTTAGTTATTTACACGTGAACTGCCTGCCGTCCCTCGCTACTTGTGTCGTGTTACACAGTGAGTGCAGTACAGTGTGTGAGGACCGGTCAGAGGAAGGCGGCCTTGAATATTTAGTTATTTACACGTGAACTGCCTGCCTTGCCTGGCTACACGTGAACTGCCTGCCGTGCCTGGATACACATGACGTGACACACATTGAGTGCATTACAGTGTGTGAGGACCGGTCAGTGGATGGCGGCCTGGAATATTTAGTTATTTACACATATACTGCCTGCCGTGCCTGGCTACACGTGACGTGCCACACAGTGAGTGCAGTACAGTGTGTGAGGAACGAGCAGTGAATGGCGGCCTGGAATATTTAGATATTTACACGTAAACTGCCTGCCGTGCCTGGCTACACGTGACGTGCCACACAGTGAGTGCAGTACAGTGTGTGAGGACCGATCAGTGGATGGCGGCCCGGAATATTTAGTTATTTACACGTGAACTGCCTGCCGAGTCTGGCTACACGTGACGTGCCACACAGTGAGTGCAGTACAGTGTGTGAGGACCGGTCAGTGGATGGCGGTCTGTAATATTTAGTTATTTACACGTGAACTGCCTGCCGTGCCTGGCTACACGTGACGTGCCATACAGTGAGTGCAGTACAGTGTGTGAGGACCGATCAGTGGATGGCGGCCTAAAATATATAGTTATTTACACGTGAACTGCCTGCCTTACCTGGATACACGTGAACTGCCTGGTTACACGTGACGTGCCACACAGTGAGAGCAGTACAGTGTGTGATAACCGGTCAGTGGATGGAGGCCTGGAATATTTAGTTATTTACACGTGAACTGCCTGCCGTGCCTGGCTACACATGACGTGAAACACAGTGAGTGCAGTACAGTGTATGAAGACCGGTATGTGGTTTGCGACCCGGAATATTTAGTTATTTACATGTGAACTGCCTGCCGTGCTTGGCTACACATGACGTGAAACACAGTGAGTGCAGTACAGTGTGTTAGGACCGGTCAGTGGATGGCGGCCTGGAATATTTAGTTATTTACACGTGAGCTGCCTGCCGTCCCTCGCTACTTGTGACGTGTTACACAGTGAGTGCAGTACAGTGTGTGAGGACCGGTCGGTGGATTGCAGCCTGGAATATTTAGTTATTTACATGTGAACTGCCTGCCTTGCCTGGCTACACGTGAACTGCCTGCCATGCCTGGCTACACATGACGTGACACACAGTTAGTGCAGTACAGTGTTTGAGGACTGGTCAGTGGATGGCGGTCTAGAATATTTAGTTATTTACACGTGAACTGCCTGTTGTCCCTCGCTACTTGTGACGTGTTACACAGTGAGTGCAGTACAGTGTGTGAGGACCAGTCAGTGGATGGCGGCCCGGAATATTTAGTTATTTACATGTGAACTGCCTGCCGAGCCTGGCTACACGTGACCTGCCACACAGTGAGTGCAGTACAGTGTGTGAGGTCCGATCAGTGGATTGGTGCTGGGAATATTTAGTTATTTACATGTGAACTGCCTGCCGTGCATGGCTACACGTGACGTGCCACACAGTGTGTGCAGTACAGTGTGTGAGAACCGATCAGTAGATGGCGGCCAGGAATATTTAGTTATTTACACGTGAAATGCCTGCCGTGCCTGGCTACACGTGACGTGCCACACAGTGAGTGCAGTACTGTGTGTGAGGACAGATCAATGGATGGCGGCCTGGAATATTTAGTTATTTACCCATGAACTGCCTGTTGTAACTGGCTAATTGCGATGTGCCACACAGTGCGTGCAGTACAGTGTGTGAGGACCGATCAGTGGATGGCGGCCTGAAATATTTAGTTATTTACACGTGAACTGTCTGCCGTGCCTGGCTACACGTGACGTGAAACACAGTGAGTACAGTACAGTGTGTGAGGACCGGTCAGTGAATGGCGCCCTAGAATATTTAGTTATTTACACGAAAACTCCTGCCGTGCCTGGCTACACGTGTCGTGACACACAGTAAGTGCACTACAGTGTGTGCGGACCGGTCAGTGAATGGCGGCTTGGAATATTTAGTTATTTACACTCGAACTGCCTGCCTTGCCTGGCTACACGTGACGTGACACACAGTGAGTGCACTACAGTGTGTGAGGACCGGTCAGTGGATGGCGGCCTGGAATATTTAGTTATTTACATGTAAACTGCCTGCCGAGCCTGGCTACACGTGACGTGCCACACAGTGAGTGCAGTACAGTGTGTGAGGACCGGTCAGAAGATGGCGGCCTGGAATATTTAGTTATTTACACGTGAACTGCCTGCCTTGCCTGGCTACACGTGAACTGCCTGCCGTGCCTGGCTTCACATGACGTGACACACAGTGAGTGCAGTACAGTGTGTGAGGACCGGTCAGTAGATGGCGGCCTGGAATATTTAGTTATTTACACGTGAACTGCCTGACGAGCCTGGCTACACGTGACGTGCCACACAGTGAGTGCAGTACAGTGTGTGAGGAACGGTCAGTGGATGGCGCCCTTGAATATTTAGTTATTTACACGTGAACTGCCTGCCTTGCCTGGCTACACGTGACGTGACACACAGTGAGTGCAGTACAGTGTGTGAGGGCCGGTCAGTAGATGGCGGCCTGGAATATTTAGTTATTTACACGTGAAATGCCTGCCGAGTCTGGCTACACGTGACGTGCCACACAGTGAGTGCAGTACAGTGTGTGAGAACCGGTCAGTAGATGGCGGCCTGTAATATTAAGTTATTTTACACGTGAACTGCCTGCCGTGCCTGGCTACACGTGACGTGACACACAGTGAGTGCACTACAGTGTGTGAGGACCGATCAGTAGATGGCAGCCCGGAATATTTAGTTATTTACACGTAAAATGCCTGCCGTGCCTGGCTACACGTGACGTGACACACAGTGAGTGCACTACAGTGTGTGAGGACTGGTCAGTGGATGGCGGCCTGGAATATTTAGGTATTTACATGTGAGCTGCCTGCCGAGCCTGGCTACACGTGACGTGCCACACAGTGAGTGCAGTACAATGTGTGAGGACCGATCAGTGGATGGCGGCCTAGAATATTTAGTTATTTACTCGTGAACTGCCTGCCGTGCCTGGCTTCACGTGACGTGCCACACAGTGAGTGCAGTACAGTGTGTGAGGACCGATCAGTGGATGGCGGCCTAAAATATATAGTTATTTACACGTGAACTGCCTGCCTTACCTGGCTACTCGTGAACTGCCTGGTTACACGTGACGTGCCACACAGTGAGAGCAGTACAGTGTGTGAGGACCGGTCAGTGGAAGGCGGCCTGGAATATTTAGTTATTTACACGTGAACTGCCTGCCGAGCCTGGCTACACGTGACGTGCCACACAGTCAGTGCAGTACAGTGTGTGAGGAACGGTCAGTATATGGCGCCCTAAAATATTTAGTTATTTACACGTGAACTGCCTGCCGTGCCTGGCTACACATGACGTGACACACAGTTAGTGCACTACAGTGTGTGAGGACCGGACAGTGGATGGTGGCCCGGAATATTTAGTTATTTACACGTGAACTGCCTGCCGTGCCTGGCTACACGTGGCATGCCACACAGTGAGTGCAGTAGAGAGTGTTAGGACCGATCAGTGGATGGCGTCCCGGAATATTTAGTTATTTACACGTGAACTGCCTGTTGTAACTGGCTACTTGCGATGTGCCACACAGTGAGTGCAGTACAGTGTGTGAGGACCGATCAGTGGATGGCGGCCTGAAATATTTAGTTATTTACACGTGAACTGCCTGCCGTGCCTGGCTACACGTGACGTGACACACAGTGAGTGCACTACAGTGTGTGAGGACCGGTCAGTGAATGGCGGCTTGGAATATTTAGTTATTTACACGTGAACTGCCTGCCGTGCCTGGCTACACGTGATGTGCCACACAGTGAGTGCAGTACTGTGTGTGAGGACCGATTAGTGGATGGCGGCCTGGAATATTTAGTTATTTACCCATGAACTGCCTGTTGTAACTAGCTACTTGCGATGTGCCACACAGTGAGTGCAGTACAGTGTGTGAGGACCTATTAGTGGATGGCGGCCTGGAATATTTAGTTATTTACCCGTGAACTGCCTGCCGTGCCTGGCTAGTTGCGGTGTCCCACACAGTGAGTGCAGTACAGTGTGTGAGGACCGGTCAGTTGATGGCAGCCTGGAATATTTAGTTATTTACACGTGAGCTGCCTGCCATCCCTCGCTACTTGTGACGTGTTACACAGTGAGTGCAGTACAGTGTGTGAGGACCGGTCGGTGGATTGCAGCCTGGAATAATTAGTTATTTACATGTGAACTGCCTGCCGTACCTGGCTACATGTGACGTGATCACACAGTAAGAGCAGTACAGTGTTTGAGGACTGGTCAGTGGATGGCTGCCTGGAATATTTAGTTATTTACAAGTGAACTGCCTGCCGTCCTTCACTACTTGTGACGTGTTACACAGTGAGTGCAGTTCAGTGTGTGAGGACCGGTCGGTGGATGGCGGCCTGGAATATTTAGTTATTTACACGTGAAGTGCCACACAGTGAGTGCAGTACAGTGTGTGAGGATCGATTAGTGGATGGCTGCCTGGAATATTTAGTTATTTACACGTGACGTGCCACACAGTGAGTGCAGTACAGTGTGTGAGAACCGATCAGTGGATGGCGGCCAGGAATATTTAGTTATTTACACGTGAAATGCCTGCCGTGCCTGGCTACACGTGACATGCCACACAGTGAGTGCACTACAGTGTGTGAGGACCGTTCAATGGATGGCGGCCGGGAATATTTAGTTATTTACCCATGAACTGCCTGTTGTAACTGGCTACTTGCGATGTGCCACACAGTGCGTGCAGTACAGTGTGTGAGGACCGATCAGTGGATGGCGGCCTGGAATATTTAGTTATTTACACGTAAACTGCCTGCCGAGCCTGGCTACACGTGACGTGCCACACAGTGAGTGCAGTACAGTGTGTGAGGAACGGTCAGTGGATGGCGACCTAGAATATTTAGTTATTTACACGTGAACTGCCTGCCGTGCCTGGCTACACGAGACGTGCCACACAGTGAGTGCAGACCAGTGTGTGAAGACCGATCAGTGGATTGGGGCTTGGAATATTTAGTTATTTACACTCGAACTGCCTGCCTTGCCTGGCTACACGTGACGTGACACACAGTGAGTGCACTACAATGTGTGAGGACTGGTCAGTGGATGGCGGCCAGGAATATTTAGTTATTTACACTCGAACTGCCTGCCTTGCCTGGCTACACGTGACGTGACACACAGTGAGTGCACTACAGTGTGTGAGGACCGGTGGATGGCGGCCAGGAATATTTAGATATTTACACGTGAACTGCCTGCCGTGCCTGGCTACAGGTGACGTGCCACACAGTGAGTGCAGTACTGTGTCTGAGGACCGATCAGTGGATGGCGGCCTGGAATATTTAGTTATTTACCCATGAACTGCCTGTTGTAACTGGCTACTTGCGATGTGCCACACAGTGAGTGCAGTACAGTGTGTGAGGACCGATCAGTGGATGGCGGCCTGAAATATTTAGTTATTTACACGTAAACTGCCTGCCGTGCCTGGCTACACGTGAACTGCCTGGTTACACGTGACGTGCCACACAGTGAGTGCAGTACAGTGTGTGAGGACCGGTCAGTGGATGGCGGCCTGGAATATTTAGTTATTTACACGTGAACTGCCTGCCGTGCCTGGCTACATGTGACGTGCAACACAGTGAGTGCAGTACAGTGTGTGGGGACCGATCAGTGGATGGCGTCCCGGAATATTTAGTTATTTACACGTGAACTGCCTGCCGAGCCTGGCTACACGTGACGTGCCACACAGTCAGTGCAGTACAGTGTGTGTGGAATGGTCAGTATATGGCGCCCTAAAATATTTAGTTATTTACACGTAAACTGACTGCCGTGCCTGGCTACACGTTACATGCCACACAGTGAGTGCAGTACAATGGGTGAGGACCGGTCAGTGGATGGCGGCCTGGAATATTTAGTTATTTACACGTGAACTGCCTGCCGTGCCTGGCTACACATGACGTGACACACAGTTAGTGCACTACAGTGTGTGAAGACCGGACAGTGGATGGTGGCCCGGAATATTTAGTTATTTACACGTGAACTGCCTGCCGTGCCTGGCTACACGTGGCATGCCACACAGTGAGTGCAGTAGAGAGTGTTAGGACCGATCAGTGGATGGCGTCCGGGAATAATTAGTTATTTACACGTGAACTGCCTCCTGTGCCTGGCTACACGTGACGTGCCACACAGTGAGTGCAGTACTGTGTGTGAGGACCGATCAGTGGATGGCGGCCTGGAATATTTAGTTATTTACCCATGAACTGCCTGTTGTAACTGGCTACTTGCGATGTGCCACACAGTGAGTGCAGTACAGTGTGTGAGGACCGATCAGTAGATGGCGGCCTGAAATATTTAGTTATTTACACGTGAACTGCCTGCCGTGCCTGGCTACATGTGACGTGACACACAGTGAGTGCACTACAGTGTGTGAGGACCGATAAGTGAATGGCGGCTTGGAATATTTAGTTATTTACACGTGAACTGCCTGCCGTGCCTGGCTACACGTGATGTGCCACACAGTGAGTGCAGTACTGTGTGTGAGGACCGATTAGTGGATGGCGGCCTGGAATATTTAGTTTTTTACCCATGAACTGCCTGTTGTAACTGGCTACTTGCGATGTGCCACACAGTGAGTGCAGTACAGTGTGTGAGGACCGGTTAGTGGATGGCGGCCTGGAATATTTAGTTATTTACCCGTGAACTGCCTGCCGTGCCTGGCAAGTTGCGATGTCCCACACAGTGAGTGCAGTACAGTGTGTGAGAACCGGTCAGTTGATGGCAGCCTGGATTATTTAGTTATTTACACGTGAACTGCCTGCCGAGCCTGGCTACATGTGACATGCCACACAGTGAGTGCAGTACAGTGTGTAAGGAACGGTCAGTGGATGGCGGCCTGGAATATTTAGTTATTTACACGTGAACTGCCTGCCGTGCCTGGCTACACGTGACATGCCACACAGTGAGTGCAGTACAGTGTGTGAAAACCGGTCAGTGGATAACTACCTGGAATATTTAGTTATTTACACGTGAACTGCCTGCCGTGCCTGGCTACACGTGACGTTCCACACAGTGAGTGCAGTACTGTGTGTGAGGACCGATCAGTGGATGGCGGCCAGGAATATTTAGTTATTTACACGTGAACTGCCTGCCTTGCCTGGCTACACGTGACGTGACACACAGTGAGTGCAGTACAGTGTGTGAGGACCGGTCAGTAGATGGCGGCCTGGAATATTTAGTTATTTACACGTGAACTGCCTGCCGTGCCTGGCTACATGTGACGTGCCACACAGTGAGTGCAGTACAGTGTGTGAGGACTGGTCAGTGGATGGCGGCCTGGAATATTTAGTTATTTACACGTGAACTGCCTGTTGTCCCTCGCTACTTGTGACGTGTTACACAGTGAGTGCAGTACAGTGTGTGAGGACCGGTCAGTGGATGGCGGCCTGGAATATTTAGTTATTTACATGTGAACTGCCTGCCGAGCCTGGCTACCCGTGACCTGCCACACAGTGAGTGCAGTTCAGTGTGTTAGGACCGATCAGTGGATTGGGACTTGGAATATTTAGTTATTTACATGTGAACTGCCTGCCGTGCCTGGCTAGTTGCGATGTGCCACACAGTGAGTGCAGTACAGTGTGTGAGGACCGGTCAGTTGATGGCGGCCTGGAATATTTAGTTATTTACACGTGAACTGCCTGCCTTGCCTGGCTACACGTGACGTGGCACAGGGTGAGTGCACTACAGTGTGTGAGAACCGGTCAGTGGATGGCGGCCCGGAATATTTAGTTTTTACACGTAAACTGCCTGCCGGGCCTGGCTACACGTGATGTGCAACAAAGTGAGTGCAGTACAGTGTGTGAGGACCGGTCAGTGGATGGCGGCCTGAAATATTTAGTTATTTACACGTGAACTGCCTGCCGTGCCTGGCTACACGTGACGTGCCACACAGTGAGTGCAGTACAGTGTATGAGGACCGGTATGTGGTTTGCGACCCGGAATATTTAGTTATTTACACGTGAACTGCCTGCCTTGCCTGGCTACATTTGACGTGCAACACAGTGAGTGCAGTACAGTGTGTGAGGAATGGTCAGTGGATGGCGGCCTGGAATATTTAGTTATTTACACGTGAACTGCCTGCCTTACCTGGCTACACGTGAACTGCCTGGCTACACGTGAAGTGACACACAGTGAGTGCAGTACAGTGTGTGAGGACCGATAAGTGGATTGCGGCCTGGAATATTTAGTTATTTACACTTGAACTGCCTGCCGAGCCTGGCTACATGTGACATGCCACACAGTGAGTGCAGTACAGTGTGTAAGGAACGGTCAGTGGATGGCGGCCTGGAATATTTAGTTATTTACACGTGAACTGCCTGCCGTGCCTGGCTACACATGACATGCCACACAGTGAGTGCAGTACAGTGTGTGAAAACCGGTCAGTGGATAACTACCTGGAATAATTAGTTATTTACATGTTTACTGCCTGTCTTACCTGGCTACACGTGACGTGCCACACAGTGAGTGCAGTACAGTGTGTGAGGACCGGTCAGTGGATGGCGGCCTGGAATATTTAGTTATTTACACGTGAACTGCCTGCCTTACCTGGCTACACGTGACGTGCCACACAGTGAGTGCAGTACAGTGTGTGAGGACCGGTCAGTGGATGGCGGCCTGCAATATTTAGTTATTTACACTTGAACTGCCTGCCTTACCTGGCTACACGTTACGTGACACACAGTGAGTGCACTACAGTGTGTGAGGACCGATCAGTAGATGGCAGCCCGGAATATTTAGTTATTTGCACGTAAAATGCCTGCCGTGCCTGGCTACACGTGACGTGACACACAGTGAGTGCACTACAGTGTGTGAGGACTGGTCAGTGAATGGCGGCCTGGATTATTTAAGTATTTACATGTGAGCTGCCTGCCGAGCCTGGCTACACGTGACGTGCCACACAGTGAGTGCAGTACAGTGTGTGAGGACCGATCAGTGGATTGCGGCCTAGAATATTTAGTTATTTACACGTGAACTACCTGCCGTGCCTGGCTACACGTGAAGTGCAACACAGTGAGTGCAGTACAGTGTGTGAGGACCGATCAGTGGATAGCGGCCTAAAATATATAGTTATTTACACGTGAACTGCCTGCCTTACCTGGCTACACGTGAACTGCCTGGTTACACGTGACGTGCCACACAGTGAGAGCAGTACAGTGTGTGACGACCGGTCAGTGGATGGCGGCCTGGAATATTTAGTTATTTACACGTGAACTGCCTGCCGTGCCTGGCTACACATGACGTGACACACAGTTAGTGCACTACAGTGTGTGAGGACCGGTCAGTGAATGGCGGCTTGGAATATTTAGTTATTTATACGTAAACTGCCTGCCGTGCCTGGCTACACGTGACGTGACACACAGTGAGTGCAGTACAGTGTGTGAGGACCGGTCAGTGAATGGCGGCCTGGAATATTTAGTTATTTACACGTGAACTGCCTGCCGTGCCTGGTTACATGTGACGTGCCACACAGTGAGTGCAGTACAGTGTGTGAGGACTGGTCAGTGGATGGCGGCCTGGAATATTTAGTTATTTACACGTAAACTGCCTGTTGTCCCTCGCTACTTGTGACGTGTTACACAGTGAGTGCAGTACAGTGTGTGAGGACCGGTCAGTGGATGGCGGCCTGGAATATTTAGTTATTTACATGTGAACTGCCTGCCGAGCCTGGCTACACGTGACCTGCCACACAGTGAGTGCAGTACAGTGTGTTAGGACCGATCAGTGGATTGGGGCTTGGAATATTTAGTTATTTACATGTGAACTGCCTGCTGTGCCTGGCTAGTTGCGATGTGCCACACAGTGAGTGCAGTACAGTGTGTGAGGACCGGTCAGTTGATGGCGGCCTGGAATATTTAGTTATTTACACGTGAACTGCCTGCCTTGCCTGGCTACACGTGACGTGACACTCAGTGAGTGCACTACAGTGTGTGAGAACCGGTCAGTGGATGGCGGCCCGGAATATTTAGTTTTTACACGTAAACTGCCTGCAGTGCCTGGCTACACGTGATGTGCCACAAAGTGAGTGCAGTACAGTGTGTGAGGACCGGTCAGTGGATGGCTGCCTGGAATATTTAGTTATTTACACGTGAACTGCCTGCCATGCCTGGCTACACGTGACGTGCCACACAGTGAGTGCAGTACAGTGTATGAGAACCGGTATGTGGTTTGCGACCCGGAATATTTAGTTATTTACACGTGAGCTCCCTGCCGTCCCTCGCTACTTGTGACGTGTTACACAGTGAGTGAAGTACAGTGTGTGAGGACCGGTCGGTGGATTGCAGCCTGGAATATTTAGTTATTTACATGTGAACTGCCTGCCTTGCCTGGCTATACGTGAACTGCCTGCCGTGCCTGGCTACACATGACGTGACACACAGTTAGTGCACTACAGTGTGTGAGGACCGGTCAGTGGATGGCGGCCTGGAATATTTAGTTATTTTCACGTGAACTGCCTGCCGTGCCTGGCTACATGTGACGTGCCACACAGTGAGTGCAGTACAGTGTGTGAGGACTGGTCAGTGGATGGCGGCCTGGAATATTTAGTTATTTACACGTGAACTGCCTGCCTTACCTGGCTACACGTGAACTGCCTGGCTACACGTGAAGTGACACACAGTGAGTGCAGTACAGTGTGTGAGGACCGATAAGTGGATTGCGGCCTAGAATATTTAGTTATTTACACTTGAACTGCCTGCCGAGCCTGGCTACATGTGACATGCCACACAGTGAGTGCAGTACAGTGTGTAAGGAACGGTCAGTGGATGGCGGCCTGGAATATTTAGTTATTTACACGTGAACTGCCTGCCGTGCCTGGCTACACGTGACATGCCACACAGTGAGTGAAGTACAGTGTGTGAAAACCGGTCAGTGGATAACTACCTGGAATAATTAGTTATTAACATGTGAACTGCCTGCCTTACCTGGCTACACGTGACGTGCCACACAGTGAGTGCAGTACAGTGTGTGAGGACCGGTCAGTGGATGGCGGCCTGGAATATTTAGTTATTTACACGTGAACTGCCTGCCTTACATGGCTACACGTGAACTGCCTGGCTACACGTGAAGTGACACACAGTGAGTGCACTACAGTGTGTGAGGACCGGCCAGTGGATGGCGGCCTGGAATATTCAGTTATTTACACGTGAACTGCCTGCCGTGCCTGGCTACACGTGACGTGACACACAGTGAGTGCACTACAGTGTGTGAGGACCGGTTAATGGATGGCGGCTTGTAATATCTAGTTATTTACACGTAAACTGACTGCCGTGCCTGGCTACATGTGACGTGACACACAGTGAGTGCAGTACAGTGTGTGAGGAATGGTCAGTGGATGGCTGCCTGGAATATTTAGTTATTTACACGTGAACTGCCTGCCTTACCTGGCTACACGTGAACTGCCTGGCTACACGTGAAGTGACACACAGTGAGTGCAGTACAGTGTGTGAGGACCGATAAGTGGATTGCGGCCTGGAATATTTAGTTATTTACACTTGAACTGCCTGCCGAGCCTGGCTACATGTGACATGCCACACAGTGAGTGCAGTACAGTGTGTAAGGAACGGTCAGTGGATGGCGGCCTGGAATATTTAGTTATTTACACGTGAACTGCCTGCCGTGCCTGGCTACACGTGACATGCCACACAGTGAGTGCAGTACAGTTTGTGAAAACCGGTCAGTGGATAACTACCTGGAATAATTAGTTATTTACATGTGAACTGCCTGCCTTACCTGGCTACACGTGACGTGCCACACAGTGAGTGCAGTACAGTGTGTGAGGACCGGTCAGTGGATGGCGGCCTGGAATATTTAGTTATTTACACGTGAACTGCCTGCCTTACCTGGCTACACGTGAACTGCCTGGCTACACGTGAAGTGACACACAGTGAGTGCACTACAGTGTGTGAGGACCGGCCAGTGGATGGCGGCCTGGAATATTTAGTTATTTACACGTGAACTGCCTGCCGTGCCTGGCTACACGTGACGTGACACACAGTGAGTGCACTACAGTGTGTGAGGACCGGTTAATGGATGGCGGCTTGTAATATCTAGTTATTTACACGTGAACTGCCTGATTTGCCTGGCTACACGTGACGTGACACACAGTGAGTGCACTACAGTGAGTGAGGACCGGTCAGTGGATGGCGGCCCGGAATATTTAGTTATTTACACGTGAACTGCCTGCCGTCCCTCGCTACTTGTGTCGTGTTACACAGTGAGTGCAGTACAGTGTGTGAGGACCGGTCAGAGGAAGGCGGCCTTGAATATTTAGTTATTTACACGTGAACTGCCTGCCTTGCCTGGCTACACGTGAACTGCCTGCCGTGCCTGGATACACATGACGTGACACACATTGAGTGCATTACAGTGTGTGAGGACCGGTCAGTGGATGGCGGCCTGGAATATTTAGTTATTTACACATATACTGCCTGCCGTGCCTGGCTACACGTGACGTGCCACACAGTGAGTGCAGTACAGTGTGTGAGGAACGAGCAGTGAATGGCGGCCTGGAATATTTAGATATTTACACGTAAACTGCCTGCCGTGCCTGGCTACACGTGACGTGCCACACAGTGAGTGCAGTACAGTGTGTGAGGACCGATCAGTGGATGGCGGCCTGGAATATTTAGGTATTTACATGTGAGCTGCCTGCCGAGCCTGGCTACACGTGACGTGCCACACAGTGAGTGCAGTACGGTGTGTGAGGACCGATCAGTGGATGGCGGCCTAGAATATTTAGTTATTTACACGTGAACTGCCTGCCGTGCCTGGCTACACGTGATGTGCCACACAGTGAGTGCAGTACAGTGTGTGAGGACCGATCAGTGGATGGCGGCCTAAAATATATAGTTATTTACACGTGAACTGCCTGCCTTACCTGGCTACACGTGAACTGCCTGGTTACACGTGACGTGCCACACAGTGAGAGCAGTACAGTGTGTAACGACCGGTCAGTGGATGGCGGCCTGGAATATTTAGTTATTTACACGTGAACTGCCTGCCGTGCCTGGCTACACATGACGTGACACACAGTTAGTGCACTACAGTGTGTGAGGACCGGACAGTGGATGGTGGCCCGGAATATTTGGTTATTTACACGTGAACTGCCTGCCGTGCCTGGCTACACGTGGCATGCCACACAGTTAGTGCACTACAGTGTGTGAGGACCGGTCAGTGGATGGCGCCCTAGAATATTTAGTTATTTACACGTAAACTGCTGCCGTGCCTGGCTACACGTGTCGTGACACACAGTGAGTGCACTACAGTGTGTGCGGACCGGTTAGTGAATGGCAGCTTGGAATATTTAGTTATTTACACTCGAAATGCCTGCCTTGCCTGGCTACACGTGACGTGACACACAGTGAGTGCACTACAGTGTGTGAGGACCGGTCAGTGGATGGCGGCCTGGAATATTTAGTTATTTACATGTAAACTGCCTGCCGAGCCTGGCTACACGTGACGTGCCACACAGTGAGTGCAGTACAGTGTGTGAGGACCGGTCAGAGGAAGGCGGCCTGGAATATTTAGTTATTTACACGTGAAGTGCCTGCCTTGCCTGGCTACATGTGAACTGCCTGCCGTGCCTGGCTACTTGTGTCGTGTTACACAGTGAGTGCAGTACAGTGTGTGAGGACCGGTC
The DNA here is from genome assembly GCA_033782935.1 of Petrolisthes cinctipes. NCBI lineage: Eukaryota > Metazoa > Arthropoda > Malacostraca > Decapoda > Porcellanidae > Petrolisthes > Petrolisthes cinctipes. Next base: position 50,697 of record JAWQEG010002187.1, on the reverse strand, counting down.
AGAGGAAGGCGGCCTTGAATATTTAGTTATTTACACGTGAACTGCCTGCCTTGCCTGGCTACACGTGAACTGCCTGCCGTGCCTGGATACACATGACGTGACACACATTGAGTGCATTACAGTGTGTGAGGACCGGTCAGTGGATGGCGGCCTGGAATATTTAGTTATTTACACATATACTGCCTGCCGTGCCTGGCTACACGTGACGTGCCACACAGTGAGTGCAGTACAGTGTGTGAGGAACGAGCAGTGAATGGCGGCCTGGAAAATTTAGATATTTACACGTAAACTGCCTGCCGTGCCTGGCTACACGTGACGTGCCACACAGTGAGTGCAGTACAGTGTGTGAGGACCGATCAGTGGATGGCGGCCCGGAATATTTAGTTATTTACACGTGAACTGCCTGCCGAGTCTGGCTACACGTGACGTGCCACACAGTGAGTGCAGTACAGTGTGTGAGGACCGGTCAGTGGATGGCGGTCTGTAATATTTAGTTTTTTACACGTGAACTGCATGCCGTGCCTGGCTACACGTGACGTGACACACAGTGAGTGCACTACAGTGTGTGAGGACCGATCAGTAGATGGCAGCCCGGAATATTTAGTTATTTACACGTAAAATGCCTGCCGTGCCTGGCTACACGTGACGTGACACACAGTGAGTGCAGTACAGTGTGTGAGGACAGGTCAGTGGATGGCGGCCTGGAATATTTAGGTATTTACATGTGAGCTGCCTGCCGAGCCTGGCTACACGTGACGTGCCACACAGTGAGTGCAGTACGGTGTGTGAGGACCGATCAGTGGATGGCGGCCTAGAATATTTAGTTATTTACACGTGAACTGCCTGCCGTGCCTGGCTACACGTGATGTGCCACACAGTGAGTGCAGTACAGTGTGTGAGGACCGATCAGTGGATGGCGGCCTAAAATATATAGTTATTTACACGTGAACTGCCTGCCTTACCTGGCTACACGTGAACTGCCTGGTTACACGTGACGTGCCACACAGTGAGAGCAGTACAGTGTGTAACGACCGGTCAGTGGATGGCGGCCTGGAATATTTAGTTATTTACACGTGAACTGACTGCCGTGCCTGGCTACACATGACGTGACACACAGTTAGTGCACTACAGTGTGTGAGGACCGGACAGTGGATGGTGGCCCGGAATATTTGGTTATTTACACGTGAACTGCCTGCCGTGCCTGGCTACACGTGGCATGCCACACAGTTAGTGCACTACAGTGTGTGAGGACCGGTCAGTGGATGGCGCCCTAGAATATTTAGTTATTTACACGTAAACTGCTGCCGTGCCTGGCTACACGTGTCGTGACACACAGTGAGTGCACTACAGTGTGTGCGGACCGGTCAGTGAATGGCAGCTTGGAATATTTAGTTATTTACACTCGAAATGCCTGCCTTGCCTGGCTACACGTGACGTGACACACAGTGAGTGCACTACAGTGTGTGAGGACCGGTCAGTGGATGGCGGCCTGGAATATTTAGTTATTTACATGTAAACTGCCTGCCGAGCCTGGCTACACGTGACGTGCCACACAGTGAGTGCAGTACAGTGTGTGAGGACCGGTCAGAGGAAGGCGGCCTGGAATATTTAGTTATTTACACGTGAAGTGCCTGCCTTGCCTGGCTACATGTGAACTGCCTGCCGTGCCTGGCTACACATGACGTGACACACAGTGAGTGCAGTACAGTGTGTGAGGACCGGTCAGTGGATGGCGGCCTGGAATATTTAGTTATTTACACGTATACTGCCTGCCGTGCCTGGCTACACGTGACGTGCCACACAGTGAGTGCAGTACAGTGTGTGAGGACCGGTCAGTGGATGGAGGCCTGTAATATTTATTTTTTTACACGTGAACTGCCTGCCTTGCCTGGCTACACGTGACGTGACACACAGTGAGTGCAGTACAGTGTGTGAGGACCGATTAGTAGATGGCAGCCCGGAATATTTAGTTATTACACGTAAAATGCCTGCCGTGCCTGGCTACACGTGACGTGACACACAGTGAGTGCACTACAGTGTGTGAGGACTGGTCAGTGGATGGCGGCCTGGAATATTTAGGTATTTACATGTGAGCTGCCTGCCGAGCCTGGCTACACGTGACGTGCCACTCAGTGAGTGCAGTACAATGTGTGAGGACCGATCAGGTGATGGCGGCCTAGAATATTTAGTTATTTACTCGTGAACTGCCTGCCGTGCCTGGCTTCACGTGACGTGCCACACAGTGAGTGCAGTACAGTGTGTGAGGACCGATCAGTGGATGGCGGCCTAAAATATATAGTTATTTACACGTGAACTGCCTGCCTTACCTGGCTACACGTGAACTGCCTGGTTACACGTGACGTGCCACACAGTGAGAGCAGTACAGTGTGTGAGGACCGGTCAGTGGATGGCGGCCTGGAATATTTAGTTATTTACACGTGAACTGCCTGCCGTGCCTGGCTACATGTGACGTGCAACACAGTGAGTGCAGTACAGTGTGTGGGGACCGATCAGTAAATGGCGTCCCGGAATATTTAGTTATTTACACGTGAACTGCCTGCCGAGCCTGGCTACACGTGACGTGCCACACAGTCAGTGCAGTACAGTGTGTGAGGAACGGTCAGTATATGGCTCCCTAAAATATTTAGTTATTTACACGTAAACTGACTGCCGTGCTTGGCTACACGTTACATGCCACACAGTGAGTGCAGTAGAGAGTGTTAGGACCGATCAGTGGATGGCGTCCCGGAATAATTAGTTATTTACACGTGAACTGCCTGCTGTGCCTGGCTACACGTGACGTGCCACACAGTGAGTGCAGTACTGTGTGTGAGGACCGATCAGTGGATGGCGGCCTGGAATATTTAGTTATTTACCCATAAACTGCCTGTTGTAACTGGCTACTTGCGATGTGCCACACAGTGAGTGCAGTACAGTGTGTGAGGACCGATCAGTGGATGGCGGCCTGAAATATTTAGTTATTTACACGTGAACTGCCTGCCGTGCCTGGCTACACGTGACGTGACACACAGTGAGTGCACTACAGTGTGTGAGGACCGGTCAGTGAATGGCGGCTTGGAATATTTAGTTATTTACACGTGAACTGCCTGCCGTGCCTGGCTACACGTGATGTGCCACACAGTGAGTGCAGTACTGTGTGTGAGGACCGATTAGTGGATGGCGGCCTGGAATATTTAGTTATTTACCCATGAACTGCCTGTTGTAACTAGCTACTTGCGATGTGCCACACAGTGAGTGCAGTACAGTGTGTGAGGACCGGTTAGTAAATGGCGGCCTGGAATATTTAGGTTTTTACCCGTGAACTGCCTGCCGTGCCTGGCTAGTTGCGATGTCCCACACAGTGAGTGCAGTACAGTGTGTGAGGACCGGTCAGTTGATGGCAGCCTGGATTATTTAGTTATTTACACGTGAACTGCCTGCCTTGCCTGGCTACACGTGATGTGACACACAGTGAGTGCACTACAGTGTGTGAGAACCGGTCAGTGGATGGCGGCCCGGAATATTTAGTTATTTACACGTAAACTGCCTGCCGTGCCTGGCTACACGTGACGTGCCACACAGTAAGTGCAGTACAGTGTATGAGGACCGGTATGTGGATTGCAACCCGAAATATTTAGTTATTTACACGTGAACTGCCTGCCGTGCCTGGCTACACATGACGTGAATCACAGTGAGTGCAGAACAGTGTGTTAATACCGGTCAGTGGATGGCGGCCTTGAATATTTAGTTATTTACACGTGAGCTGCCTGCCGTCCCTCGCTACTTGTGACGTGTTACACAGTGAGTGCAGTACAGTGTGTGAGGACCGGTCGGTGGATGGCAGCCTGGAATAATTAGTTATTTACATGTGAACTGCCTGCCGTACCTGGCTACATGTGACGTGATCACACAGTAAGAGCAGTACAGTGTTTGAGGACTGGTCAGTGGATGGCTGCCTGGAATATTTAGTTATTTACACGTGAACTGCCTGCCGTCCCTCACTACTTGTGACGTGTTACACAGTGAGTGCAGTTCAGTGTGTGAGGACCGGTCGGTGGATGGCGGCCTGGAATATTTAGTTATTTACACGTGAAGTGCCACACAGTGAGTGCAGTACAGTGTGTGAGGACCGATTAGTGGATGGCGGCCTGGAATATTTAGTTATTTACACGTGATGTGCCACACAGTGAGTGCAGTACAGTGTGTGAGAACCGATCAGTGGATGGCGGCCAGGAATATTTAGTTATTTACACGTGAAATGCCTGCCGTGCCTGGCTACACGTGACGTGCCACACAGTGAGTGCACTACAGTGTGTGAGGACCGATCAATGGATGGCTGCCGGGAATATTTAGTTATTTACCCATGAACTGCCTGTTGTAACTGGCTACTTGCGATGTGCCACACAGTGCGTGCAGTACAGTGTGTGAGGACCGATCAGTGGATGGCGGCCTGGAATATTTAGTTATTTACACGTAAACTGCCTGCCGAGCCTGGCTACACGTGACGTGCCACACAGTGAGTGCAGTACAGTGTGTGAGGAACGGTCAGTGGATGGCGACCTAGAATATTTAGTTATTTACATGTGAACTGCCTGCCGTGCCTGGCTACACGTGACGTGCCACACAGTGAGTGCAGTACAGTGTGTGAGGACCGATCAGTGGATTGGGGCTTGGAATATTGAGTTATTTACACTCGAACTGCCTGCCTTTCCTGGCTACACGTGACGTGACACACAGTGAGTGCACTACAGTGTGTGAGGACTGGTCAGTGGATGGCGGCCAGGAATGTTTAGTTATTTACACTCGAACTGCCTGCCTTGCCTGGCTACACGTGACGTGACACACAGTGAGTGCACTACAGTGTGTGAGGACCGGTCAGTGGATGGCGGCCTGGAATATTTAGTTATTTACACGTAAACTGTCTGTTGTGCCTGGCTACACGTGACGTGCCACACAATGAGTGCAGTACAGTGTGTGAGGACCGGTCAGTGGATGGTGGCCAGGAATATTTAGTTATTTACACGTGAACTGCCTGCCGTGCCTGGCTACACGTGAACTGCCTGCCGTGCCTGGCTACACATGACGTGCCACACAGTGAGTGCAGTACAGTGTGTGAGGACCGGTCAGTGGATGGTGGCCCGGAATATTTAGTTATTTACACGTGAACTGCCTGCCGTGCCTGGCTACACATGACGTGCCACACAGTGAGTGCAGTACAGTGTGTGAGGAACAAGCAGTGAATGGCGGCCTGGAATATTTAGATATTTACACATAAACTGCCTGCCGTGCCTGGCTACACGTGACGTGCCACACAGTGAGTGCAGTACAGTGTGTGAGGACCGATTAGTGGATGGCGGCCCGGAATATTTAGTTATTTACACGTGAACTGCCTGCCGAGACTGGCTACACGTGACGTGACACACAGTGAGTGCAGTACAGTGTGTGAGGACTGGTCAGTGGATGGCAGCCTGGAATATTTAGGTATTTACATGTGAGCTGCCTGCCGAGCCTGGCTACACGTGACGTGCAACACAGTGAGTGCAGTACAGTGTGTGAGGACCGATCAGTGGATGGCTGCCTAGAATATTTAGTTATTTACACGTGAACTGCCTGCCGTGCCTGGCTACACGTGACGTGCCATACAGTGAGTGCAGTACAGTGTGTGAGGACCGATCAGTGGATGGCGGCCTAAAATATATAGTTATTTACACGTGAACTGCCTGCCTTACCTGGCTACACGTGAACTGCCTGGTTACACGTGACGTGCCACACAGTGAGAGCAGTACAGTGTGTGATAACCGGTCAGTGGATGGAGGCCTGGAATATTTAGTTATTTACACGTGAACTGCCTGCCGTGCCTGGCTACACATGACGTGAAACACAGTGAGTGCAGTACAGTGTATGAAGACCGGTATGTGGTTTGCGACTCGGAATATTTAGTTATTTACATGTGAACTGCCTGCCGTGCTTGGCTACACATGACGTGAAACACAGTGAGTGCAGTACAGTGTGTTAGGACCGGTCAGTGGATGGCGGCCTGGAATATTTAGTTATTTACACGTGAGCTGCCTGCCGTCCCTCGCTACTTGTGACGTGTTACACAGTGAGTGCAGTACAGTGTGTGAGGACCGGTCGGTGGATTGCAGCCTGGAATATTTAGTTATTTACATGTGAACTGCCTGCCTTGCCTGGCTACACGTGAACTGCCTGCCGTGCCTGGCTACACATGACGTGACACACAGTTAGTGCAGTACAGTGTGTGAGGACTGGTCAGTGGATGGCGGCCTAGAATATTTAGTTATTTACACGTGAACTGCCTGTTGTCCCTCGCTACTTGTGACGTGTTACACAGTGAGTGCAGTACAGTGTGTGAGGACCAGTCAGTGGATGGCGGCCCGGAATATTTAGTTATTTACATGTGAACTGCCTGCCGAGCCTGGCTACACGTGACCTGCCACACAGTGAGTGCAGTACAGTGTGTGAGGTCCGATCAGTGGATTGGTGCTGGGAATATTTAGTTATTTACATGTGAACTGCCTGCCGTGCATGGCTACACGTGACGTGCCACACAGTGAGTGCAGTACAGTGTGTGAGAACCGATCAGTAGATGGCGGCCAGGAATATTTAGTTATTTACACGTGAAATGCCTGCCGTGCCTGGCTACACGTGACGTGCCACACAGTGAGTGCAGTACTGTGTGTGAGGACAGATCAATGGATGGCGGCCTGGAATATTTAGTTATTTACCCATGAACTGCCTGTTGTAACTGGCTACTTGCGATGTGCCACACAGTGCGTGCAGTACAGTGTGTGAGGACCGATCAGTGGATGGCGGCCTGAAATATTTAGTTATTTACACGTGAACTGTCTGCCGTGCCTGGCTACACGTGACGTGACACACAGTGAGTACAGTACAGTGTGTGAGGACCGATCAGTGGATTTCGGCCTAAAATATATAGTTATTTACACGTGAACTGCCTGCCGTGCTTGGCTACACGTGAAGTGACACACAGTGAGTGCACTACAGTGTGTGAGGACCGGTCAGTGGATGGCGCCCTAGAATATTTAGTTATTTACACGAAAACTCCTGCTGTGCCTGGCTACACGTGTCGTGACACACAGTAAGTGCACTACAGTGTGTGCGGACCGGTCAGTGAATGGCGGCTTGGAATATTTAGTTATTTACACGTGAAGTGCCACACAGTGAGTGCAGTACAGTGTGTGAGGACCGATTAGTGGATGGCGGCCTGGAATATTTAGTTATTTACACGTGATGTGCCACACAGTGAGTGCAGTACAGTGTGTGAGAACCGATCAGTGGATGGCGGCCAGGAATATTTAGTTATTTACACGTGAAATGCCTGCCGTGCCTGGCTACACGTGACGTGCCACACAGTGAGTGCACTACAGTGTGTGAGGACCGATCAATGGATGGCTGCCGGGAATATTTAGTTATTTACCCATGAACTGCCTGTTGTAACTGGCTACTTGCGATGTGCCACACAGTGCGTGCAGTACAGTGTGTGAGTACCGATCAGTGGATGGCGGCCTGGAATATTTAGTTATTTACACGTAAACTGCCTGCCGAGCCTGGCTACACGTGACGTGCCACACAGTGAGTGCAGTACAGTGTGTGAGGAACGGTCAGTGGATGGCGACCTAGAATATTTAGTTATTTACATGTGAACTGCCTGCCGTGCCTGGCTACACGTGACGTGCCACACAGTGAGTGCAGTACAGTGTGTGAGGACCGATCAGTGGATTGGGGCTTGGAATATTGAGTTATTTACACTCGAACTGCCTGCCTTTCCTGGCTACACGTGACGTGACACACAGTGAGTGCACTACAGTGTGTGAGGACTGGTCAGTGGATGGCGGCCAGGAATGTTTAGTTATTTACACTCGAACTGCCTGCCTTGCCTGGCTACACGTGACGTGACACACAGTGAGTGCACTACAGTGTGTGAGGACCGGTCAGTGGATGGCGGCCTGGAATATTTAGTTATTTACACGTAAACTGTCTGTTGTGCCTGGCTACACGTGACGTGCCACACAGTGAGTGCAGTACAGTGTGTGAGGACCGGTCAGTGGATGGTGGCCAGGAATATTTAGTTATTTACACGTGAACTGCCTGCCGTGCCTGGCTACACGTGAACTGCCTGCCGTGCCTGGCTACACATGACGTGCCACACAGTGAGTGCAGTACAGTGTGTGAGGACCGGTCAGTGGATGGTGGCCCGGAATATTTAGTTATTTACACGTGAACTGCCTGCCGTGCCTGGCTACACATGACGTGCCACACAGTGAGTGCAGTACAGTGTGTGAGGAACAAGCAGTGAATGGCGGCCTGGAATATTTAGATATTTACACATAAACTGCCTGCCGTGCCTGGCTACACGTGACGTGCCACACAGTGAGTGCAGTACAGTGTGTGAGGACCGATTAGTGGATGGCGGCCCGGAATATTTAGTTATTTACACGTGAACTGCCTGCCGAGACTGGCTACACGTGACGTGACACACAGTGAGTGCAGTACAGTGTGTGAGGACTGGTCAGTGGATGGCAGCCTGGAATATTTAGGTATTTACATGTGAGCTGCCTGCCGAGCCTGGCTACACGTGACGTGCAACACAGTGAGTGCAGTACAGTGTGTGAGGACCGATCAGTGGATGGCTGCCTAGAATATTTAGTTATTTACACGTGAACTGCCTGCCGTGCCTGGCTACACGTGACGTGCCATACAGTGAGTGCAGTACAGTGTGTGAGGACCGATCAGTGGATGGCGGCCTAAAATATATAATTATTTACACGTGAACTGCCTGCCTTACCTGGCTACACGTGAACTGCCTGGTTACACGTGACGTGCCACACAGTGAGAGCAGTACAGTGTGTGATAACCGGTCAGTGGATGGAGGCCTGGAATATTTAGTTATTTACACGTGAACTGCCTGCCGTGCCTGGCTACACATGACGTGAAACACAGTGAGTGCAGTACAGTGTATGAAGACCGGTATGTGGTTTGCGACTCGGAATATTTAGTTATTTACATGTGAACTGCCTGCCGTGCTTGGCTACACATGACGTGAAACACAGTGAGTGCAGTACAGTGTGTTAGGACCGGTCAGTGGATGGCGGCCTGGAATATTTAGTTATTTACACGTGAGCTGCCTGCCGTCCCTCGCTACTTGTGACGTGTTACACAGTGAGTGCAGTACAGTGTGTGAGGACCGGTCGGTGGATTGCAGCCTGGAATATTTAGTTATTTACATGTGAACTGCCTGCCTTGCCTGGCTACACGTGAACTGCCTGCCGTGCCTGGCTACACATGACGTGACACACAGTTAGTGCAGTACAGTGTGTGAGGACTGGTCAGTGGATGGCGGCCTAGAATATTTAGTTATTTACACGTGAACTGCCTGTTGTCCCTCGCTACTTGTGACGTGTTACACAGTGAGTGCAGTACAGTGTGTGAGGACCAGTCAGTGGATGGCGGCCCGGAATATTTAGTTATTTACATGTGAACTGCCTGCCGAGCCTGGCTACACGTGACCTGCCACACAGTGAGTGCAGTACAGTGTGTGAGGTCCGATCAGTGGATTGGTGCTGGGAATATTTAGTTATTTACATGTGAACTGCCTGCCGTGCATGGCTACACGTGACGTGCCACACAGTGAGTGCAGTACAGTGTGTGAGAACCGATCAGTAGATGGCGGCCAGGAATATTTAGTTATTTACACGTGAAATGCCTGCCGTGCCTGGCTACACGTGACGTGCCACACAGTGAGTGCAGTACTGTGTGTGAGGACAGATCAATGGATGGCGGCCTGGAATATTTAGTTATTTACCCATGAACTGCCTGTTGTAACTGGCTACTTGCGATGTGCCACACAGTGCGTGCAGTACAGTGTGTGAGGACCGATCAGTGGATGGCGGCCTGAAATATTTAGTTATTTACACGTGAACTGTCTGCCGTGCCTGGCTACACGTGACGTGACACACAGTGAGTACAGTACAGTGTGTGAGGACCGATCAGTGGATTTCGGCCTAAAATATATAGTTATTTACACGTGAACTGCCTGCCGTGCTTGGCTACACGTGAAGTGACACACAGTGAGTGCACTACAGTGTGTGAGGACCGGTCAGTGGATGGCGCCCTAGAATATTTAGTTATTTACACGAAAACTCCTGCTGTGCCTGGCTACACGTGTCGTGACACACAGTAAGTGCACTACAGTGTGTGCGGACCGGTCAGTGAATGGCGGCTTGGAATATTTAGTTATTTACACTCGAACTGCCTGCCTTGCCTGGCTACACGTGACGTGACACACAGTGAGTGCACTACAGTGTGTGAGGACCGGTCAGTGGATGGCGGCCTGGAATATTTAGTTATTTACATGTAAACTGCCTGCCGAGCCTGGCTACACGTGACGTGCCACACAGTGAGTGCAGTACAGTGTGTGAGGACCGGTCAGAAGAAGGCGGCCTGGAATATTTAATTATTTACACGTGAACTGCCTGCCTTGCCTGGCTACACGTGAACTGCCTGCCGTGCCTGGCTACACATGACGTGACACACAGTGAGTGCAGTACAGTGTGTGAGGACCGGTCAGTAGATGGCGGCCTGTAATATTTAGTTATTTGCACGTGAACTGCCTGCCGTGCCTGGCTACACGTGACGTGACACACAGTGAGTGCAGTACAGTGTGTGAGGACCGATCAGTGGATGGCGGCCTAAAATATATAGTTATTTACACGTGAACTGCCTGCCTTACCTGGCTACACGTGAACTGCCTGGTTACACGTGACGTGCCACACAGTGAGTGCAGTACAGTGTGTGAGGACCGGTCAGTGGATGGCGGCCTGGAATATTTAGTTATTTACACGTGAACTGCCTGCCGTGCCTGGCTACATGTGACGTGCAACACAGTGAGTGCAGTACAATGTGTGAGGACCGATCAGTGGATGGCGGCCTAGAATATTTAGTTATTTACACGTGAACTGCCTGCCGAGCCTGGCTACACGTGACGTGCCACACAGTCAGTGCAGTACAGTGTGTGTGGAACGGTCAGTATATGGCGCCCTAAAATATTTAGTTATTTACACGTAAACTGACTGCCGTGCCTGGCTACACGTTACATGCCACACAGTGAGTGCAGTACAATGGGTGAGGACCGGTCAGTGGATGGCGACCTGGAATATTTAGTTATTTACACGTGAACTGCCTGCCGTGCCTGGCTACACATGACGTGACACACAGTTAGTGCACTACAGTGTGTGAGGACCGGACAGTGGATGGTGGCCCGGAATATTTAGTTATTTACACGTGAACTGCCTGCCGTGCCTGGCTACACGTGTCATGCCACACAGTGAGTGACGTAGAGAGTGTTAGGACCGATCAGTGGATGGCGTCCGGGAATAATTAGTTATTTACACGTGAACTGCCTGCTGTGCCTGGCTAATCGTGACGTGCCACACAGTGAGTGCAGTACTGTGTGTGAAGACCGATCAGTGGATGGCGGCCTGGAATATTTAGTTATTTACCCATGAACTGCCTGTTGTAACTGGCTACTTGCGATGTGCCACACAGTGAGTGCAGTACAGTGTGTGAGGACCGATCAGTGGATGGCGGCCTGAAATATTTAGTTATTTACACGTGAACTGCCTGCCGTGCCTGGCTACACGTGACGTGACACACAGTGAGTGCACTACAGTGTGTGAGGACCGATAAGTGAATGGCGGCTTGGAATATTTAGTTATTTACACGTGAACTGCCTGCCGTGCCTGGCTACACGTGATGTGTCACACAGTGAGTGCAGTACTGTGTGTGAGGACCGATTAGTGGATGGCGGCCTGGAATATTTAGTTTTTTACCCATGAAATGCCTGTTGTAACTGGCTACTTGCGATGTGCCACACAGTGAGTGCAGTACAGTGTGTGAGGACCGGTTAGTGGATGGCGGCCTGGAATATTTAGTTATTTACCCGTGAACTGCCTGCCGTGCCTGGCAAGTTGCGATGTCCCACACAGTGAGTGCAGTACAGTGTGTGAGAACCGGTCAGTTGATGGCAGCCTGGATTATTTAGTTATTTACACGTGAACTGCCTGCCTTGCCTGGCTACAAGTGACGTGACACACAGTGAGTGCACTACAGTGTGTGAGAACCGGTTAGTGGATGGCGGCCCGGAATATTTAGTTATTTACACGTAAACTGCCTGCCGTGCCTGGCTACACGTGACGTGCCACACAGTGAGTGCAGTAAAGTGTATGAGAACCGGTATGTGGATTGCGACCCGAAATATTTAGTTATTTACACGTGAACTGCCTGCCGTGCCTGGCTACACATGACGTGAAACACAGTGAGTGCAGTACAGTGTGTTAGGACCGGTCAGTGGATGGCGGCCTTGAATATTTAGTTATTTACACATGAGCTGCCTGCCGTCCCTCGCTACTTGTGACGTGTTACACAGTGAGTGCAGTACAGTGTGTGAGGACCGGTCGGTGGATGGCAGCCTGGAATAATTAGTTATTTACATGTGAACTGCCTGCCGTACCTGGCTACATGTGACGTGATCACACAGTAAGAGCAGTACAGTGTTTGAGGACTGGTCAGTGGATGGCTGCCTGGAATATTTAGTTATTTACACGTGAACTGCCTGCCGTCCCTCACTACTTGTGACGTGTTACACAGTGAGTGCAGTTCAGTGTGTGAGGACCGGTCGGTGGATGGCGGCCTGGAATATTTAGTTATTTACACGTGAAGTGCCACACAGTGAGTGCAGTACAGTGTGTGAGGACCGATTCGTGGATGGCGGCCTGGAATATTTAGTTATTTACACGTGACGTGCCACACAGTGAGTGCAGTACAGTGTGTGAGAACCGATCAGTGGATGGCGGCCAGGAATATTTAGTTATTTACACGTGAAATGCCTGCCGTGCCTGGCTACACGTGACGTGCAACACAGTGAGTGCACTACAGTGTGTGAGGACCGATCAATGGATGGCGGCCGGGAATATTTAGTTATTTACCCATGAACTGCCTGTTGTAACTGGCTACTTGCGATGTGCCACACAGTGCGTGCAGTACAGTGTGTGAGGACCGATCAGTGGATGGCGGCCTGAAATATTTAGTTATTTACACGTAAACTGCCTGCCTTGCCTGGCTACACGTGACGTGCCACACAGTGAGTGCAGTACAGTGTGTGAGGAACGGTCAGTGGATGGCGACCTAGAATATTTAGTTATTTACACGTGAACTGCCTGCCGTGCCTGGCTACACGTGACGTGCCACACAGTAAGTGCAGTACAGTGTGTGAGGACCGGTCAGTGGATGGCGGCCTGGAATATTTAGTTATTTACACGTAAACTGTCTGTTGTGCCTGGCTACACGTGACGTGCCACACAGTGAGTGCAGTACAGAGTGTGAGGACCGGTCAGTGGATGGTGGCCAGGAATATTTAGTTATTTACACGTGAACTGCCTGCCGTGCATGGCTACACATGACGTGACACACAGTTAGTGCACTACAGTGTGTGAGGACCAGACAGTGGATGGTGGCCCGTAATATTTAGTTATTTACACGTGAACTGCCTGCCGTGCCTGGCTACACATGACGTGCCACACAGTGAGTGCAGTACAGTGTGTGAGGAACGAGCAGTGAATGGCGGCCTGGAATATTTAGATATTTACACATAAACTGCCTGCCGTGCCTGGCTACACGTGACGTGCCACACAGTGAGTGCAGTACAGTGTGTGAGGACCGATCAGTGGATGGCGGCCCGGAATATTTAGTTATTTACACGTGAACTGCCTGCCGAGTCTGGCTACACGTGACGTGCCACACAGTGAGTGCAGTACAGTGTGTGAGGACCGGTCAGTGGATGGCGGTCTGTAATATTTAGTTATTTACACGTGAACTGCCTGCCGTGCCTGGCTACACGTAACGTGACACACAGTGAGTGCACTACAGTGTGTGAGGACCGATCAGTAGATGGCAGCCCGGAATATTTAGTTATTTACACGTAAAATGCCTGTCGTGCCTGGCTACACGTGACGTGACACACAGTGAGTGCAGTACAGTGTGTGAGGACTCGTCAGTGGATGGCAGCCTGGAATATTTAGGTATTTACATGTGAGCTGCCTGCCGAGCCTGGCTACACGTGACGTGCAACACAGTGAGTGCAGTACAGTGTGTGAGGACCGATCAGTGGATGGCGGCCTAGAATATTTAGTTATTTACACGTGAACTGCCTGCCGTGCCTGGCTACACGTGACGTGCCATACAGTGAGTGCATTACAGTGTGTGAGGACCGATCAGTGGATGGCGGCCTAAAATATATAGTTATTTACACGTGAACTGCCTGCCTTACCTGGCTACACGTGAACTGCCTGGTTACACGTGTCGTGCCACACAGTGAGTGCACTACAGTGTGTGAGGACCGGTCAGTGGATGGCGGCCTGGAATATTTAGTTATTTACCCATGAACTGCCTGTTGTAACTGGCTACTTGCGATGTGCCACACAGTGAGTGCAGTACAGTGTGTGAGGACCGATCAGTGGATGGCGGCCTGAAATATTTAGTTATTTACACGTGAACTGCCTGCCGTGCCTGGCTACACGTGACGTGACACAGAGTGAGTGCACTACAGTGTGTGAGGACCGATAAGTGAATGGCGTCTTGGAATATTTAGTTATTTACACGTGAAATGCCTGCCGTGCCTGGCTACACGTGATGTGCCACACAGTGAGTGCAGTACTGTGTGTGAGGACCGATTAGTGGATGGCGGCCTGGAATATTTAGTTTTTTACCCATGAACTGCCTGTTGTAACTGGCTACTTGCGATGTGCCACACAGTGAGTGCAGTACAGTGTGTGAGGACCGGTTAGTGGATGGCGGCCTGGAATATTTAGTTATTTACCCGTGAACTGCCTGCCGTGCCTGGCAAGTTGCGATGTCCCACACAGTGAGTGCAGTACAGTGTGTGAGAACCGGTCAGTTGATGGCAGCCTGGATTATTTAGTTATTTACACGTGAACTGCCTGCCTTGCCTGGCTACACGTGACGTGACACACAGTGAGTGCACTACAGTGTGTGAGAACCGGTTAGTGGATGGCGGCCCGGAATATTTAGTTATTTACACGTAAACTGCCTGCCGTGCCTGGCTACACGTGACGTGCCACACAGTGAGTGCAGTAAAGTGTATGAGAACCGGTATGTAGATTGCGACCCGAAATATTTAGTTATTTACACGTGAACTGCCTGCCGTGCCTGGCTACACATGACGTGAAACACAGTGAGTGCAGTACAGTGTGTGAGGACCGGTCGGTGGATGGCAGCCTGGAATAATTAGTTATTTACAAGTGAACTGCCTGCCGTACCTGGCTACATGTGACGTGATCACACAGTAAGAGCAGTACAGTGTTTGAGGACTGGTCAGTGGATGGCTGCCTGGAATATTTAGTTATTTACACGTGAACTGCCTGCCGTGCCTGGCTACACATGACGTGTTACACAGTGAGTGCAGTTCAGTGTGTGAGGACCGGTCGGTGGATGGCGGCCTGGAATATTTAGTTATTTACACGTGAAGTGCCACACAGTGAGTGCAGTACAGTGTGTGAGGACCGATTAGTGGATGGCGGCCTGGAATATTTAGTTATTTACACGTGACGTGCCACACAGTGAGTGCAGTACAGTGTGTGAGAACCGATCAGTGGATGGCGGCCAGGAATATTTAGTTATTTACACGTGAAATGCCTGCCGTGCCTGGCTACACGTGACGTGCAACACAGTGAGTGCACTACAGTGTGTGAGGACCGATCAATGGATGGCGGCCGGGAATATTTAGTTATTTACCCATGAACTGCCTGTTGTAACTGGCTACTTGCGATGTGCCACACAGTGCGTGCAGTACAGTGTGTGAGGACCGATCAGTGGATGGCGGCCTGAAATATTTAGTTATTTACACGTAAACTGCCTGCCGAGCCTGGCTACACGTGACGTGCCACACAGTGAGTGCAGTACAGTGTGTGAGGAACGGTCAGTGGATGGCGACCTAGAATATTTAGTTATTTACACGTGAACTGCCTGCCGTGCCTGGCTACACGTGACGTGCCACACAGTAAGTGCAGTACAGTGTGTGAGGACCGATCAGTGGATTGGGGCTTGGTATATTTAGTTATTTACACTCGAACTGCCTGCCTTGCCTGGCTACACGTGACGTGACACACAGTGAGTGCACTACAGTGTGTGAGGACCGATCAGTGGATGGCGGCCTAAAATATATAGTTATTTACACGTGAACTGCCTGCCTTACCTGGCTACTCGTGAACTGCCTGGTTACACGTGACGTGCCACACAGTGAGTGCACTACAGTGTGTGAGGACCGGTCAGTGGATGGCGGCCTGGAATATTTAGTTATTTACATGTAAACTGCCTGCCGAGCCTGGCTACACGTGACGTGCCACACAGTGAGTGCAATACAGTGTGTGAGGACCGGTCAGAGGAAGGAGGCCTGGAATATTTAGTTATTTACACGTGAACTGCCTGCCTTGCCTGGCTACACGTGAACTGCCTGCCGTGCCTGGCTACACATGACGTGACACACATTGAGTGCAGTACAGTGTGTGAGGACCGGTCAGTGGATGGCGGCCGGGAATATTTAGTTATTTACACGTGAACTGCCTGCCGTGCCTGGCTACACGTGACGTTCCACACAGTGAGTGCAGTACTGTGTGTGAGGACCGATCAGTGGATGGCGGCCTGAAATATTTAGTTATTTACACGTGAACTGCCTGCCTTGCCTGGCTACACGTGACGTGACACACAGTGAGTGCAGTACAGTGTGTGAGGACCGGTCAGTAGATGGCGGCCTGGAATATTTAGTTATTTACACGTGAACTGCCTGACGAGCCTGGCTACACGTGACGTGCCACACAGTGAGTGCAGTACAGTGTGTGAGGAACGGTCAGTGGATGGCGCCCTAGAATATTTAGTTATTTACACGTGAACTGCCTGCCTTGCCTGGCTACACGTGACGTGCCACACAGTCATTGCAGTACAGTGTGTGAGGAACGGTCAGTATATGGCGCCCTAAAATATTTAGTTATTTACACGTAAACTGACTGCCGTGCCTGGCTACACGTTGCATGCCACACAGTGAGTGCAGTACAGTGTGTGAGGACCGGTCAGTGGATGGCGGCCTGGAATATTTAGTTATTTACACGTGAACTGCCTGCCGTGAATGGCTACACATGACGTGACACACAGTTAGTGCACTACAGTGTGTGAGGACCGGACAGTGGATGGTGGCCCGGAATATTTAGTTATTTACACGTGAACTGCCTGCCATGCCTGGCTACACGTGGCATGCCACACAGTGAGTGCAGTAGAGAGTGTTAGGCCCGATCAGTGGATGGCGTCCCGGAATATTTAGTTATTTACACGTGAACTGCCTGCCGTGCCTGGCTACACGTGACGTGCCACACAGTGAGTGCAGTACTGTGTGTGAGGACCGATCAGTGGATGGCGGCCTGGAATATTTAGTTATTTACCCATGAACTGCCTGTTGTAACTGGCTACTTGCGATGTGCCACACAGTGAGTGCAGTACAGTGTGTGAGGACCGATCAGTGGATGGCGGCCTGAAATATTTAGTTATTTACACGTGAACTGCCTGCCGTGCCTGGCTACACGTGACGTGACACACAGTGAGTGCACTACAGTGTGTGAGGACCAGTCAGTGAATGGCGGCCTGAAATATTTAGTTATTTACACGTGAACTGCCTGCCGTGCCTGGCTACACGTGACGTGACACACAGTGAGTGCACTACAGTGTGTGAGGACCGATTAGTGGATGGCGGCCTGGAATATTTAGTTATTTACCCATGAACTGCCTGTTGTAACTGGCTACTTGCGATGTGCCACACAGTGAGTGCAGTACAGTGTGTGAGGACCGGTTAGTGGATGGCGGCCTGGAATATTTAGTTATTTACCCGTGAACTGCCTGCCGTGCCTGGCTAGTTGCGATGTCCCACACAGTGAGTGCAGTACAGTGTGTGAGGACCGGTCAGTTGATGGCAGCCTGGAATATTTAGTTATTTACACGTGAACTGCTTGCCTTGCCTGGCTACACGTGACGTGACACACAGTGAGTGCACTACAGTGTGTGAGAACCGGTCAGTGGATGGCGGCCCGGAATATTTAGTTATTTACACGTAAACTGCCTGCCGTGCAAGGCTACACGTGACGTGCCACACAGTGAGTGCAGTACAGTATATGAGGACCGGTATGTGGATTGCGACCCGAAATATTTAGTTATTTACACGTGAGCTGCCTGCCGTCCCTCGCTACTTGTGACGTGTTACACAGTGAGTGCAGTACAGTGTGTGAGGACCGGTCGGTGGATGGCAGCCTGGAATAATTAGTTATTTACATGTGAACTGCCTGCCGTACCTCACTACTTGTGACGTGTTACACAGTGAGTGCAGTTCAGTGTGTGAGGACCGGTCGGTGGATGGCGGCCTGGAATATTTAGTTATTTATACGTGAAGTGCCACACAGTGAGTGCAGTACAGTGTGTGAGGACAGATTAGTGGATGGCGGCCTGGAATATTTAGTTATTTACACGTGACGTGCCACACAGTGAGTGCAGTACAGTGTGTGAGAACCTATCAGTGGATGGCGGCCAGGAATATTTAGTTATTTACACGTGAAATGCCTGCCGTGCCTGGCTACACGTGACGTGCCACACAGTGAGTGCACTACACTGTGTGAGGACCGATCAATGGATGGCGGCCGGGAATATTTAGTTATTTACCCATGAACTGCCTGTTGTAACTGGCTACTTGCGATGTGCCACACAGTGCGTGCAGTACAGTGTGTGAGGACCGATCAGTGGATGGCGGCCTGGAATATTTAGTTATTTACACGTAAACTGCCTGCCTAGCCTGGCTACACGTGACGTGCCACACAGTGAGTGCAGAACAGTGTGTGAAGACCGATCAGTGGATTGGGGCTTGGAATATTTAGTTATTTACACTCGAACTGCCTGCCTTGCCTGGCTACACGTGACGTGACACACAGTGAGTGCACTACAGTGTGTGAGGACTGGTCAGTGGATGGCGGCCAGGAATATTTAGTTATTTACACTCGAACTGCCTGCCTTGCCTGGCTACACGTGACGTGACACACAGTGAGTGCACTACAGTGTGTGAGGACCGGTGGATGGCGGCCTGGAATATTTAGTTATTTACACGTGAACTGCCTGCCGTGCCTGGCTACAGGTGACGTGCCACACAGTGAGTGCAGTACTGTGTCTGAGGACCGATCAGTGGATGGCGGCCTGGAATATTTAGTTATTTACCCATGAACTGCCTGTTGTAACTGGCTACTTGCGATGTGCCACACAGTGAGTGCAGTACAGTGTGTGAGGACCGGTCAGTGGATGGCGCCCTAGAATATTTAGTTATTTACACGTAAACTGCTGCTGTGCCTGGCTACACGTGTCGTGACACACAGTGAGTGCACTACAGTGTGTGCGGACCGGTCAGTGAATAGCGGCTTGGAATATTTAGTTATTTACACTCGAACTGCCTGCCTTGCCTGGCTACACGTGACGTGACACACAGTGAGTTCACTACAGTGTGTGAGGACCGGTCAGTGGATGGCGGCCTGGAATATTTAGTTATTTACGCGTAAACTGTCTGTTGTGCCTGGCTACACGTGACGTGCCACACAGTGAGTGCAGTACAGTGTGTGAGGACCGGTCAGTGGATGGTGGCCAGGAATATTTAGTTATTTACACGTGAACTGCCTGCCGTGCCTGGCTACACGTGAACTGCCTGCCGTGCATGGCTACACATGACGTGACACACAGTTAGTGCACTACAGTGTGTGAGGACCGGACAGTGGATGGTGGCCCGGAATATTTAGTTATTTACACGTGAACTGCCTGCCGTGCCTGGCTACACGTGACGTGACACACAGTGAGTGCAGTACAGTGTGTGAGGACCGATCAGTGGATGGCGGTCTAAAATATATAGTTATTTACACGTGAACTGCCTGCCTTACCTGGCTACACGTGAGCTGCCTGGTTACACGTGACGTGCCACACAGTGAGAGCAGTACAGTGTGTGAGGACCGGTCAGTGGATGGCGGCCTGGAATATTTAGTTATTTACACGTGAACTGCCTGCCGTGCCTGGCTACATGTGACGTGCAACACAGTGAGTGCAGTACAGTGTGTGGGGACCGATCAGTGGATGGCGTCCCGGAATATTTAGTTAGTTACACGTGAACTGCCTGCCGAGCCTGGCTACACGTGACGTGCCACACAGTCAGTGCAGTACAGTGTGTGAGGAACGGTCAGTATATGGCGCCCTAAAATATTTAGTTATTTAAACGTAAACTGACTGCCGTGCCTGGCTACACGTTACATGCCACACAGTGAGTGCAGTACAGTGTGTGAGGACCGTTCAGTGGATGGCGGCCTGGAATATTTAGTTATTTACACGTGAACTGCCTGCCGTGCCTGGCTACATGTGACGTGTTACACAGTGAGTGCAGTTCAGTGTGTGAGGACCGGTCGGTGGATGGCGGCCTGGAATATTTAGTTATTTACACGTGAAGTGCCACACAGTGAGTGCAGTACAGTGTGTGAGGACCGATTAGTGGATGGCGGCCTGGAATATTTAGTTATTTACACGTGACGTGCCACACAGTGAGTGCAGTACAGTGTGTGAGAACCGATCAGTGGATGGCGGCCAGGAATATTTAGTTATTTACACTCGAAATGCCTGCCGTCCCTCGCTACTTGTGTCGTGTTACACAGTGAGTGCACTACAGTGTGTGGGGACCGATCAGTGGATGGTGGCCCGGAATATTTAGTTATTTACACGTGAACTGCCTGCCGTGCCTGGCTACACGTGGCATGCCACACAGTGAGTGCAGTAGAGAGTGTTAGGACCGATCAGTGGATGGCGTCCCGGAATAATTAGTTATTTACACGTGAACTGCCTGCTGTGCCTGGCTACATGTGACGTGCCACACAGTGAGTGCAGTACTGTGTGTGAGGACCGATCAGTGGATGGCGGCCTGGAATATTTAGTTATTTACCCATGAACTGCCTGTTGTAACTGGCTACTTGCGATGTGCCACACAGTGAGTGCAGTACAGTGTGTGAGGACCGATCAGTGGATGGCGGCTTGAAATATTTAGTTATTTACACGTGAACTGCCTGCCGTGCCTGGCTACACGTGACGTGACACACAGTGAGTGCACTACAGTGTGTGAGGACCGGTCAGTGAATGGCGGCTTGGAATATTTAGTTATTTACACGTGAACTGCCTGCCGTGCCTGGCTACACGTGACGTGACACACAGTGAGTGCACTACAGTGTGTGAGGACCGGTCAGTGAATGGCGGCTTGGAATAATTAGTTATTTACACGTGAACTGCCTGCTGTGCCTGGCTACATGTGACGTGCCACACAGTGAGTGCAGTACTGTGTGTGAGGACCGATCAGTGGATGGCGGCCTGGAATATTTAGTTATTTACCCATGAACTGCCTGTTGTAACTGGCTACTTGCCATGTGCCACACAGTGAGTGCAGTACAGTGTGTGAGGACCGGTCAGTGAATGGCGGCTTGGAATATTTAGTTATTTACAAGTGAACTGCCTGCCTTGCCTGGCTACACGTGACGTGACACACAGTGAGTGCACTACAGTGTGATAGAACCGGTCAGTGGATGGCGGCCCGGAATATTTAGTTATTTACACGTAAACTGCCTGCCGTGCCTGGCTACACGTGACGTGCCACACAGTGAGTGCAGTACAGTGTATGAGGACCGGTATGTGGATTGCGACCCGAAATATTTAGTTATTTACACGTGAACTGCCTGCCGTGCCTGGCTACACATGACGTGAATCACAGTGAGTGCAGTACAGTGTGTTAATACCGGTCAGTGGATGGCGGCCTTGAATATTTAGTTATTTACACGTGAGCTGCCTGCCGACCCTCGCTACTTGTGGTTTGTTACACAGTGAGTGCAGTACAGTGTGTGAGGACCGGTCGGTGGATGGCAGCCTGGAATAATTAGTTATTTACATGTGAACTGCCTGCCGTACCTGGCTACATGTGACTTGATCACACAGTAAGAGCAGTACAGTGTTTGAGGACTGGTCAGTGGATGGCTGCCTGGAATATTTAGTTATTTACACGTGAACTGCCTGCCGTCCCTCACTACTTGTGACGTGTTACACAGTGAGTGCAGTTCAGTGTGTGAGGACCGGTCGGTGGATGGCGGCCTGGAATATTTAGTTATTTACACGTGAAGTGCCACACAGTGAGTGCAGTACAGTGTGTGAGGACCGATTAGTGGATGGCGGCCTGGAATATTTAGTTATTTACACGTGACGTGCCACACAGTGAGTGCAGTACAGTGTGTGAGAACCGATCAGTGGATGGCGGCCAGGAATATTTAGTTATTTACACGTGAAATGCCTGCCGAGCCTGGCTACACGTGACGTGCCACACAGTGAGTGCAGTACAGTGTGTAAGGAACGGTCAGTGGATGGCGACCTAGAATATTTAGTTATTTACACGTGAACTGCCTGCCGTGCCTGGCTACACGTGACGTGCCACACAGTAAGTGCAGTACAGTGTGTGAGGACCGATCAGTGGATTGGGGCTTGGTATATTTAGTTATTTACACTCGAACTGCCTGCCTTGCCTGGCTACACGTGACGTGACACACAGTGAGTGCACTACAGTGTGTAAGGACTGGTCAGTGGATGGCGGCCAGGAATATTTAGTTATTTACACTCGAACTGCCTGCCTTGCCTGGCTACACGTGACGTGACACACAGTGAGTGCACTACAGTGTGTGAGGACCGGTCAGTGGATGGCGGCCTGGAATATTTAGTTATTTACACGTACACTGTCTGTTGTGCCTGGCTACACGTGACGTGCCACACAGTGAGTGCAGTACAGAGTGTGAGGACCGGTCAGTGGATGGTGGCCAGGAATATTTAGTTATTTACACATAAACTGCCTGCCGTGCTTGGCTACACGTGACGTGCCACACAGTGAGTGCAGTACAGTGTGTGAGGACCGATCAGTGGATGGCGGCCCGGAATATTTAGTTATTTACACGTGAACTGCCTGCCGAGTCTGGCTACACGTGACGTGCCACACAGTGAGTGCAGTACAGTGTGTGAGGACCGGTCAGTGGATGGCGGTCTGTAATATTTAGTTATTTACACGTGAACTGCCTGCCGTGCCTGGCTACACGTAACGTGACACACAGTGAGTGCACTACAGTGTGTGAGGACCGATCAGTAGATGGCAGCCCGGAATATTTAGTTATTTACACGTAAAATGCCTGTCGTGCCTGGCTACACGTGACGTGACACACAGTGAGTGCAGTACAGTGTGTGAGGACTCGTCAGTGGATGGCAGCCTGGAATATTTAGGTATTTACATGTGAGCTGCCTGCCGAGCCTGGCTACACGTGACGTGCAACACAGTGAGTGCAGTACAGTGTGTGAGGACCGATCAGTGGATGGCGGCCTAGAATATTTAGTTATTTACACGTGAACTGCCTGCCGTGCCTGGCTACACGTGACGTGCCATACAGTGAGTGCAGTACAGTGTGTGAGGACCGATCAGTGGATGGCGGCCTAAAATATATAGTTATTTACACGTGAACTGCCTGCCTTACCTGGCTACACGTGAACTGCCTGGTTACACGTGACGTGCCACACAGTGAGTGCACTACAGTGTGTGAGGACCGGTCAGTGGATGGCGGCCTGGAATATTTAGTTATTTACATGTAAACTGCCTGCCGAGCCTGGCTACACGTGACGTGCCACACAGTGAGTGCAATACAGTGTGTGAGGACCGGTCAGAGGAAGGAGGCCTGGAATATTTAGTTATTTACACGTGAACTGCCTGCCTTGCTTGGCTACACGTGAACTGCCTGCCGTGCCTGGCTACACATGACGTGACACACATTGAGTGCAGTACAGTGTGTGAGGACCGGTCAGTGGATGGCGGCCGGGAATATTTAGTTATTTACACGTGAACTGCCTGCCGTGCCTGGCTACACGTGACGTTCCACACAGTTAGTGCAGTACTGTGTTTGAGGACCGATCAGTGGATGGCGGCCTGAAATATTTAGTTATTTACACGTGAACTGCCTGCCTTGCCTGGCTACACGTGACGTGACACACAGTGAGTGCAGTACAGTGTGTGAGGACCGGTCAGTAGATGGCGGCCTGGAATATTTAGTTATTTACACGTGAACTGCCTGACGAGCCTGGCTACACGTGACGTGCCACACAGTGAGTGCAGTACAGTGTGTGAGGAACGGTCAGTGGATGGCGCCCTAGAATATTTAGTTATTTACACGTGAACTGCCTGCCTTGCCTGGCTACACGTGACGTGCCACACAGTCAGTGCAGTACAGTGTGTGAGGAACGGTCAGTATATGGCGCCCTAAAATATTTAGTTATTTACAGGTAAACTGACTGCCGTGCCTGGCTACACGTTGCATGCCACACAGTGAGTGCAGTACAGTGTGTGAGGACCGGTCAGTGGATGGCGGCCTGGAATATTTAGTTATTTACACGTGAACTGCCTGCCGTGCCTGGCTACACATGACGTGACACACAGTTAGTGCACTACAGTGTGTGAGGACCGGACAGTGGATGGTGGCCCGGAATATTTAGTTATTTACACGTGAACTGCCTGCCATGCCTGGCTACACGTGGCATGCCACACAGTGAGTGCAGTAGAGAGTGTTAGGCCCGATCAGTGGATGGCGTCCCGGAATATTTAGTTATTTACACGTGAACTGCCTGCCGTGCCTGGCTACACGTGACGTGCCACACAGTGAGTGCAGTACTGTGTGTGAGGACCGATCAGTGGATGGCGGCCTGGAATATTTAGTTATTTACCCATGAACTGCATGTTGTAACTGGCTACTTGCGATGTGCCACACAGTGAGTGCAGTACAGTGTGTGAGGACCGATCAGTGGATGGCGGCCTGAAATATTTAGTTATTTACACGTGAACTGCCTGCCGTGCCTGGCTACACGTGACGTGACACACAGTGAGTGCACTACAGTGTGTGAGGACCAGTCAGTGAATGGCGGCCTGAAATATTTAGTTATTTACACGTGAACTGCCTGCCGTGCCTGGCTACACGTGACGTGACACACAGTGAGTGCACTACAGTGTGTGAGGACCGATTAGTGGATGGCGGCCTGGAATATTTAGTTATTTGCCCATGAACTGCCTGTTGTAACTGGCTACTTGCGATGTGCCACACAGTGAGTGCAGTACAGTGTGTGAGGACCGGTTAGTGGATGGCGGCCTGGAATATTTAGTTATTTACCCGTGAACTGCCTGCCGTGCCTGGCTAGTTGCGATGTCCCACACAGTGAGTGCAGTACAGTGTGTGAGGACCGGTCAGTTGATGGCAGCCTGGAATATTTAGTTATTTACACGTGAACTGCTTGCCTTGCCTGGCTACACGTGACGTGACACACAGTGAGTGCACTACAGTGTGTGAGAACCGGTCAGTGGATGGCGGCCCGGAATATTTAGTTATTTACACGTAAACTGCCTGCCGTGCAAGGCTACACGTGACGTGCCACACAGTGAGTGCAGTACAGTATATGAGGACCGGTATGTGGATTGCGACCCGAAATATTTAGTTATTTACACGTGAGCTGCCTGCCGTCCCTCGCTACTTGTGACGTGTTACACAGTGAGTGCAGTACAGTGTGTGAGGACCGGTCGGTGGATGGCAGCCTGGAATAATTAGTTATTTACATGTGAACTGCCTGCCGTACCTCACTACTTGTGACGTGTTACACAGTGAGTGCAGTTCAGTGTGTGAGGACCGGTCGGTGGATGGCGGCCTGGAATATTTAGTTATTTATACGTGAAGTGCCACACAGTGAGTGCAGTACAGTGTGTGAGGACCGATTAGTGGATGGCGGCCTGGAATATTTAGTTATTTACACGTGACGTGCCACACAGTGAGTGCAGTACAGTGTGTGAGAACCTATCAGTGGATGGCGGCCAGGAATATTTAGTTATTTACACGTGAAATGCCTGCCGTGCCTGGCTACACGTGACGTGCCACACAGTGAGTGCACTACACTGTGTGAGGACCGATCAATGGATGGCGGACGGGAATATTTAGTTATTTACCCATGAACTGCCTGTTGTAACTGGCTACTTGCGATGTGCCACACAGTGCGTGCAGTACAGTGTGTGAGGACCGATCAGTGGATGGCGGCCTGGAATATTTAGTTATTTACACGTAAACTGCCTGCCTAGCCTGGCTACACGTGACGTGCCACACAGTGAGTGCAGAACAGTGTGTGAAGACCGATCAGTGGATTGGGGCTTGGAATATTTAGTTATTTACACTCGAACTGCCTGCCTTGCCTGGCTACACGTGACGTGACACACAGTGAGTGCACTACAGTGTGTGAGGACTGGTCAGTGGATGGCGGCCAGGAATATTTAGTTATTTACACTCGAACTGCCTGCCTTGCCTGGCTACACGTGACGTGACACACAGTGAGTGCACTACAGTGTGTGAGGACCGGTGGATGGCGGCCTGGAATATTTAGTTATTTACACGTGAACTGCCTGCCGTGCCTGGCTACAGGTGACGTGCCACACAGTGAGTGCAGTACTGTGTCTGAGGACCGATCAGTGGATGGCGGCCTGGAATATTTAGTTATTTACCCATGAACTGCCTGTTGTAACTGGCTACTTGCGATGTGCCACACAGTGAGTGCAGTACAGTGTGTGAGGACCGGTCAGTGGATGGCGCCCTAGAATATTTAGTTATTTACACGTAAACTGCTGCTGTGCCTGGCTACACGTGTCGTGACACACAGTGAGTGCACTACAGTGTGTGCGGACCGGTCAGTGAATAGCAGCTTGGAATATTTAGTTATTTACACTCGAACTGCCTGCCTTGCCTGGCTACACGTGACGTGACACACAGTGAGTTCACTACAGTGTGTGAGGACCGGTCAGTGGATGGCGGCCTGGAATATTTAGTTATTTACGCGTAAACTGTCTGTTGTGCCTGGCTACACGTGACGTGCCACACAGTGAGTGCAGTACAGTGTGTGAGGACCGGTCAGTGGATGGTGGCCAGGAATATTTAGTTATTTACACGTGAACTGCCTGCCGTGCCTGGCTACACGTGAACTGCCTGCCGTGCATGGCTACACATGACGTGACACACAGTTAGTGCACTACAGTGTGTGAGGACCGGACAGTGGATGGTGGCCCGGAATATTTAGTTATTTACACGTGAACTGCCTGCCGTGCCTGGCTACACGTGACGTGACACACAGTGAGTGCAGTACAGTGTGTGAGGACCGATCAGTGGATGGCGGTCTAAAATATATAGTTATTTACACGTGAACTGCCTGCCTTACCTGGCTACACGTGAGCTGCCTGGTTACACGTGACGTGCCACACAGTGAGAGCAGTACAGTGTGTGAGGACCGGAACAGTGGATGGCGGCCTGGAATATTTAGTTATTTACACGTGAACTGCCTGCCGTGCCTGGCTACATGTGACGTGCAACACAGTGAGTGCAGTACAGTGTGTGGGGACCGATCAGTGGATGGCGTCCCGGAATATTTAGTTAGTTACACGTGAACTGCCTGCCGAGCCTGGCTACACGTGACGTGCCACACAGTCAGTGCAGTACAGTGTGTGAGGAACGGTCAGTATATGGCGCCCTAAAATATTTAGTTATTTAAACGTAAACTGACTGCCGTGCCTGGCTACACGTTACATGCCACACAGTGAGTGCAGTACAGTGTGTGAGGACCGTTCAGTGGATGGCGGCCTGGAATATTTAGTTATTTACACGTGAACTGCCTGCCGTGCCTGGCTACATGTGACGTGTTACACAGTGAGTGCAGTTCAGTGTGTGAGGACCGGTCGGTGGATAGCGGCCTGGAATATTTAGTTATTTACACGTGAAGTGCCACACAGTGAGTGCAGTACAGTGTGTGAGGACCGATTAGTAGATGGCGGCCTGGAATATTTAGTTATTTACACGTGACGTGCCACACAGTGAGTGCAGTACAGTGTGTGAGAACCGATCAGTGGATGGCGGCCAGGAATATTTAGTTATTTACACTCGAAATGCCTGCCGTCCCTCGCTACTTGTGTCGTGTTACACAGTGAGTGCACTACAGTGTGTGAGGACCGGTCAGTGTATGGTGGCCCGGAATATTTAGTTATTTACACGTGAACTGCCTGCCGTGCCTGGCTACACGTGGCATGCCACACAGTGAGTGCAGTAGAGAGTGTTAGGACCGATCAGTGGATGGCGTCCCGGAATAATTAGTTATTTACACGTGAACTGCCTGCTGTGCCTGGCTACATGTGACGTGCCACACAGTGAGTGCAGTACTGTGTGTGAGGACCGATCAGTGGATGGCGGCCTGGAATATTTAGTTATTTACCCATGAACTGCCTGTTGTAACTGGCTACTTGCGATGTGCCACACAGTGAGTGCAGTACAGTGTGTGAGGACCGATCAGTGGATGGCGGCCTGAAATATTTAGTTATTTACACGTGAACTGCCTGCCGTGCCTGGCTACACGTGATGTGCCACACAGTGAGTGCAGTACTGTGTGTGAGGACCGATTAGTGGATGGCGGCCTGGAATATTTAGTTATTTACCCATGAACTGCCTGTTGTAACTGGCTACTTGCGATGTGCCACACAGTGAGTGCAGTACAGTGTGTGAGGACCGGTTAGTAAATGGCAGCCTGGAATATTTAGTTATTTACCCGTGAACTGCCTGCCGTGCCTGGCTAGTTGCGATGTCCCA
The DNA here is from genome assembly GCA_033782935.1 of Petrolisthes cinctipes. Classification (NCBI taxonomy): domain Eukaryota; kingdom Metazoa; phylum Arthropoda; class Malacostraca; order Decapoda; family Porcellanidae; genus Petrolisthes; species Petrolisthes cinctipes. The sequence goes on along the minus strand of JAWQEG010002187.1, from coordinate 21,817 downwards.
CACAGTGAGTGCAGTACAGTGTGTGAGGACCGGTCAGTAAATGGCAGCCTGGATTATTTAGTTATTTACAAGTGAACTGCCTGCCTTGCCTGGCTACACGTGACGTGACACACAGTGAGTGCACTACAGTGTGATAGAACCGGTCAGTGGATGGCGGCCCGGAATATTTAGTTATTTACACGTAAACTGCCTGCCGTGCCTGGCTACACGTGACGTGCCACACAGTGAGTGCAGTACAGTGTATGAGGACCGGTATGTGGATTGCGACCCGAAATATTTAGTTATTTACACGTGAACTGCCTGCCGTGCCTGGCTACACATGACGTGAATCACAGTGAGTGCAGTACAGTGTGTTAATACCGGTCAGTGGATGGCGGCCTTGAATATTTAGTTATTTACACGTGAGCTGCCTGCCGTCCCTCGCTACTTGTGGTTTGTTACACAGTGAGTGCAGTACAGTGTGTGAGGACCGGTCGGTGGATTGGTGCCTGGAATAATTAGTTATTTACATGTGAACTGCCTGCCGTACCTGGCTACATGTGACGTGATCACACAGTAAGAGCAGTACAGTGTTTGAGGACTGGTCAGTGGATGGCTGCCTGGAATATTTAGTTATTTACACGTGAACTGCCTGCCGTCCCTCACTACTTGTGACGTGTTACACAGTGAGTGCAGTTCAGTGTGTGAGGACCGGTCGGTGGATGGCAGCCTGGAATATTTAGTTATTTACACGTGAAGTGCCACACAGTGAGTGCAGTACAGTGTGTGAGGACCGATTAGTGGATGGCGGCCTGGAATATTTAGTTATTTACACGTGACGTGCCACACAGTGAGTGCAGTACAGTGTGTGAGAACCGATCAGTGGATGGCGGCCAGGAATATTTAGTTATTTACACGTGAAATGCCTGCCGTGCCTGGCTACACGTGACGTGCAACACAGTGAGTGCACTACAGTGTGTGAGGACCGATCAATGGATGGCGGCCGGGAATATTTAGTTATTTACCCATGAACTGCCTGTTGTAACTGGCTACTTGCGATGTGCCACACAGTGCGTGCAGTACAGTGTGTGAGGACCGATCAGTGGATGGCGGCCTGGAATATTTAGTTATTTACACGTGAACTGCCTGCCGAGCCTGGCTACACGTGACGTGCCACACAGTAAGTGCAGTACAGTGTGTGAGGACCGATCAGTGGATTGGGGCTTGGAATATTTAGTTATTTACACTCGAACTGCCTGCCTTGCCTGGCTACACGTGACGTGACACACAGTGAGTGCACTACAGTGTGTGAGGACTGGTCAGTGGATGGCGGCCAGGAATATTTAGTTATTTACACTCGAACTGCCTGCCTTGCCTGGCTACACGTGACGTGACACACAGTGAGTGCACTACAGTGTGTGAGGACCGGTCAGTGGATGGCGGCCTGGAATATTTAGTTATTTACACGTAAACTGTCTGTTGTGCCTGGCTACACGTGACGTGCCACACAGTGAGTGCAGTACAGAGTGTGAGGACCAGTCAGTGGATGGTGGCCAGGAATATTTAGTTATTTACTCGTGAACTGCCTGCCGTGCCTGGCTACACGTGAACTGCCTGCCGTGCATGGCTACACATGACGTGACACACAGTTAGTGCACTACAGTGTGTGAGGACCGGACAGTGGATGGCGGCCTGGAATATTTAGTTATTTACATGTGAACTGCCTGCCGTACCTCACTACTTGTGACGTGTTACACAGTGAGTGCAGTTCAGTGTGTGAGGACCGGTCGGTGGATGGCGGCCTGGAATATTTAGTTATTTATACGTGAAGTGCCACACAGTGAGTGCAATACAGTGTGTGAGGACCGATTAGTGGATGGCGGCCTGGAATATTTAGTTATTTACACGTGACGTGCCACACAGTGAGTGCAGTACAGTGTGTGAGAACCTATCAGTGGATGGCGGCCAGGAATATTTAGTTATTTACACGTGAAATGCCTGCCGTGCCTGGCTACACGTGACGTGCCACACAGTGAGTGCACTACACTGTGTGAGGACCGATCAATGGATGGCGGCCGGGAATATTTAGTTATTTACCCATGAACTGCCTGTTGTAACTGGCTACTTGCGATGTGCCACACAGTGCGTGCAGTACAGTGTGTGAGGACCGATCAGTGGATGGCGGCCTGGAATATTTAGTTATTTACACGTAAACTGCCTGCCTAGCCTGGCTACACGTGACGTGCCACACAGTGAGTGCAGAACAGTGTGTGAAGACCGATCAGTGGATTGGGGCTTGGAATATTTAGTTATTTACACTCGAACTGCCTGCCTTGCCTGGCTACACGTGACGTGACACACAGTGAGTGCACTACAGTGTGTGAGGACTGGTCAGTGGATGGCGGCCAGGAATATTTAGTTATTTACACTCGAACTGCCTGCCTTGCCTGGCTACACGTGACGTGACACACAGTGAGTGCACTACAGTGTGTGAGGACCGGTGGATGGCGGCCTGGAATATTTAGTTATTTACACGTGAACTGCCTGCCGTGCCTGGCTACAGGTGACGTGCCACACAGTGATTGCAATACTGTGTCTGAGGACCGATCAGTGGATGGCGGCCTGGAATATTTAGTTATTTACCCATGAACTGCCTGTTGTAACTGGCTACTTGCGATGTGCCACACAGTGAGTGCAGTACAGTGTGTGAGGACCGGTCAGTGGATGGCGCCCTAGAATATTTAGTTATTTACACGTAAACTGCTGCTGTGCCTGGCTACACGTGTCGTGACACACAGTGAGTGCACTACAGTGTGTGCGGACCGGTCAGTGAATAGCGGCTTGGAATATTTAGTTATTTACACTCGAACTGCCTGCCTTGCCTGGCTACACGTGACGTGACACACAGTGAGTGCACTACAGTGTGTGAGGACCGGTCAGTGGATGGCGGCCTGGAATATTTAGTTATTTACGCGTAAACTGTCTGTTGTGCCTGGCTACACGTGACGTGCCACACAGTGAGTGCAGTACAGTGTGTGAGGACCGGTCAGTGGATGGTGGCCAGGAATATTTAGTTATTTACACGTGAACTGCCTGCCGTGCCTGGCTACACGTGAACTGCCTGCCGTGCATGGCTACACATGACGTGACACACAGTTAGTGCACTACAGTGTGTGAGGACCGGACAGTGGATGGTGGCCCGGAATATTTAGTTATTTACACGTGAACTGCCTGCCGTGCCTGGCTACACGTGACGTGACACACAGTGAGTGCAGTACAGTGTGTGAGGACCGATCAGTTAATGGCGGTCTAAAATATATAGTTATTTACACGTGAACTGCCTGCCTTACCTGGCTACACGTGAGCTGCCTGGTTACACGTGACGTGCCACACAGTGAGAGCAGTACAGAGTGTGAGGACCGGTCAGTGGATGGCGGCCTGGAATATTTAGTTATTTACACGTGAACTGCCTGCCGTGCCTGGCTACATGTGACGTGCAACACAGTGAGTGCAGTACAGTGTGTGGGGACCGATCAGTGGATGGCGTCCCGGAATATTTAGTTATTTACACGTGAACTGCCTGCCGAGCCTGGCTACACGTGACGTGCCACACAGTCAGTGCAGTACAGTGTGTGAGGAACGGTCAGTATATGGCGCCCTAAAATATTTAGTTATTTAAACGTAAACTGACTGCCGTGCCTGGTTACACGTTACATGCCACACAGTGAGTGCAGTACAGTGTGTGAGGACCGTTCAGTGGATGGCGGCCTGGAATATTTAGTTATTTACACGTGAACTGCCTGCCGTGCCTGGCTACATGTGACGTGTTACACAGTGAGTGCAGTTCAGTGTGTGAGGACCGATTAGTGGATGGCGGCCTGGAATATTTAGTTATTTACACGTGACGTGCCACACAGTGAGTGCAGTACAGTGTGTGAGAACCGATCAGTGGATGGCGGCCAGGAATATTTAGTTATTTACACTCGAAATGCCTGCCGTCCCTCGCTACTTGTGTCGTGTTACACAGTGAGTGCACTACAGTGTGTGAGGACCGGTCAGTGGATGGTGGCCCAGAATATTTAGTTATTTACACGTGAACTGCCTGCCGTGCCTGGCTACACGTGGCATGCCACACAGTGAGTGCAGTAGAGAGTGTTAGGACCGATCAGTGGATGGCGTCCCGGAATAATTAGTTATTTACACGTGAACTGCCTGCTGTGCCTGGCTACATGTGACGTGCCACACAGTGAGTGCAGTACTGTGTGTGAGGACCGATCAGTGGATGGCGGCCTGGAATATTTAGTTATTTACCCATGAACTGCCTGTTGTAACTGGCTACTTGCGATGTGCCACACAGTGAGTGCAGTACAGTGTGTGAGGACCGATCAGTGGATGGCGGCCTGAAATATTTAGTTATTTACACGTGAACTGCCTGCCGTGCCTGGCTACACGTGACGTGACACACAGTGAGTGCACTACAGTGTGTGAGGACCGGTCAGTGAATGGCGGCTTGGAATATTTAGTTATTTACACGTGAACTGCCTGCCGTGCCTGGCTACACGTGATGTGCCACACAGTGAGTGCAGTACTGTGTGTGAGGACCGATTAGTGGATGGCGGCCTGGAATATTTAGTTATTTACACATGAACTGCCTGTTGTAACTGGCTACTTGCGATGTGCCACACAGTGAGTGCAGTACAGTGTGTGAGGACCGGTTAGTAAATGGCAGCCTGGAATATTTAGTTATTTACCCGTGAACTGCCTGCCGTGCCTGGCTAGTTGCGATGTCCCACACAGTGAGTGCAGTACAGTGTGTGAGGACCGGTCAGTTGATGGCAGCCTGGATTATTTAGTTATTTACAAGTGAACTGCCTGCCTTGCCTGGCTACACGTGACGTGACACACAGTGAGTGCACTACAGTGTGATAGAACCGGTCAGTGGATGGCGGCCCGGAATATTTAGTTATTTACACGTAAACTGCCTGCCGTGCCTGGCTACACGTGACGTGCCACACAGTGAGTGCAGTACAGTGTATGAGGACCGGTATGTGGATTGCGACCCGAAATATTTAGTTATTTACACGTGAACTGCCTGCCGTGCCTGGCTACACATGACGTGAATCAAAGTGAGTGCAGTACAGTGTGTTAATACCGGTCAGTGGATGGCGGCCTTGAATATTTAGTTATTTACACGTGAAATGCCTGCCGTCCCTCGCTACTTGTGGTTTGTTACACAGTGAGTGCAGTACAGTGTGTGAGGACCGGTCGGTGGATGGCAGCCTGGAATAATTAGTTATTTACATGTGAACTGCCTGCCGTACCTGGCTACATGTGACGTGATCACACAGTAAGAGCAGTACAGTGTTTGAGGACTGGTCAGTGGATGGCTGCCTGGAATATTTAGTTATTTACACGTGAACTGCCTGCCGTCCCTCACTACTTGTGACGTGTTACACAGTGAGTGCAGTTCAGTGTGTGAGGACCGGTCGGTGGATGGCGGCCTGGAATATTTAGTTATTTACACGTGAAGTGCCACACAGTGAGTGCAGTACAGTGTGTGAGGACCGATTAGTGGATGGCGGCCTGGAATATTTAGTTATTTACACGTGACGTGCCACACAGCGAGTGCAGTACAGTGTGTGAGAACCGATCAGTGGATGGCTGCCAGGAATATTTAGTTATTTACACGTGAAATGCCTGCCGTGCCTGGCTACACGTGACGTGCAACACAGTGAGTGCACTACAGTGTGTGAGGACCGATCAATGGATGGCGGCCGGGAATATTTAGTTATTTACCCATGAACTGCCTGTTGTAACTGGCTACTTGCGATGTGCCACACAGTGCGTGCAGTACAGTGTGTGAGGACCGATCAGTAGATGGCGGCCTGGAATATTTAGTTATTTACACGTAAACTGCCTGCCGAGCCTGGCTACACGTGACGTGCCACACAGTAAGTGCAGTACAGTGTGTGAGGACCGATCAGTGGATTGGGGCTTGGAATATTTAGTTATTTACACTCGAACTGCCTGCCTTGCCTGGCTACACGTGACGTGACACACAGTGAGTGCACTACAGTGTGTGAGGACTGGTCAGTGGATGGCGGCCAGGAATATTTAGTTATTTACACTCGAACTGCCTGCCTTGCCTGGCTACACGTGACGTGACACACAGTGAGTGCACTACAGTGTGTGAGGACCGGTCAGTGGATGGCGGCCTGGAATATTTAGTTATTTACACGTAAACTGTCTGTTGTGCCTGGCTACACGTGACGTGCCACACAGTGAGTGCAGTACAGAGTGTGAGGACCGGTCAGTGGATGGTGGCCAGGAATATTTAGTTATTTACACGTGAACTGCCTGCCGTGCCTGGCTACACGTGAACTGCCTGCCGTGCATGGCTACACATGACGTGACACACAGTTAGTGCACTACAGTGTGTGAGGACCGGACAGTGGATGGTGGCCCGGAATATTTAGTTATTTACACGTGAACTTCCTGCCGTGCCTGGCTACACATGACGTGCCACACAGTGAGTGCAGTACAGTGTGTGAGGAACGAGCAGTGAATGGCGGCCTGGAATATTTAGATATTTACACATAAACTGCCTGCCGTGCCTGGCTACTACGTGACGTGACACACAGTGAGTGCAGTACAGTGTGTGAGGACTGGTCAGTGGATGGCAGCCTGGAATATTTAGGTATTTACATGTGAGCTGCCTGCCGAGCCTGGCTACACGTGACGTGCAACACAGTGAGTGCAGTACAGTGTGTGAGGACCGATCAGTGGATGGCGGCCTAGAATATTTAGTTATTTACACGTGAACTGCCTGCCGTGCCTGGCTACACGTGACGTGCCATACAGTGAGTGCAGTACAGTGTGTGAGGACCGATCAGTGGATGGCGGCCTAAAATATATAGTTATTTACACGTGAACTGCCTGCCTTACCTGGCTACACGTGAACTGCCTGGTTACACGTGACGTGCCACACAGTGAGAGCAGTACAGTGTGTGATGACCGGTCAGTGGATGGCGGCCTGGAATATTTAGTTATTTACACGTGAACTGCCTGCCGTGCCTGGCTACACATGACGTGAAACACAGTGAGTGCCGTACAGTGTATGAAGACCGGTATGTGGTTTGCGACCCGGAATATTTAGTTATTTACATGTGAACTGCCTGCCGTGCCTGGCTACACATGACGTGAAACACAGTGAGTGCAGTACAGTGTGTTAGGACCGGTCAGTGGATGGCGGCCTGGAATATTTAGTTATTTACACGTGAGCTGCCTGCCGTCCCTCGCTACTTGTGACGTGTTACACAGTGAGTGCAGTACAGTGTGTGAGGACCGGTCGGTGGATTGCAGCCTGGAATATTTAGTTATTTACATGTGAACTGCCTGCCTTGCCTGGCTACACGTGAACTGCCTGCCGTGCCTGGCTACACATGACGTGACACACAGTTAGTGCACTACAGTGTGTGAGGACCGGTCAGTAGATGGCGGCCTGGAATATTTAGTTATTTACACGTGAACTGCCTGCCGTGCCTGGCTACATGTGATGTGCCACACAGTGAGTGCAGTACAGTGTGTGAGGACTGGTCAGTGGATGGCGGCCTAGAATATTTAGTTATTTACACGTGAACTGCCTGTTGTTCCTCGCTACTTGTGACGTGTTACACAGTGAGTGCAGTACAGTGTGTGAGGACCAGTCAGTGGGTGGCGGCCCGGAATATTTAGTTATTTACATGTGAACTGCCTGCCGAGCCTGGCTACACGTGACCTGCCACACAGTGAGTGCAGTACAGTGTGTGAGGTCCGATCAGTGGATTGGTGCTGGGAATATTTAGTTATTTACATGTGAACTGCCTGCCGTGCCTAGCTAAACGTGACGTGACACACAGTGAGTGCACTACAGTGTGTGAGGACCGGTCAGTGGGTGGCGGCCTGGAATATTTAGTTATTTACATGTGAACTGCCTGCCGTGCCTGGCTACACGTGACGTGACACACAGTGAGTGCACTACAGTGTGTGAGGAACGGTCAGTAGATGTCGGCTTGGAATATTTAGTTTTTTACACGTAAACTGCCTGCCGTGCCTGGCTACACGTGACGTGACACACAGTAAGTGCAGTACAGTGTGTGAGGACCGATCAGTGGATGGCGGCATGGAATATGTAGTTATTTACACGTGAACTGCCTGCCTTGCCTGGCTACACGTGAACTGCCTGCCGTGCCTGGCTACACATGACGTGACACACAGTGAGTGCACTACAGTGTGTGAGGATCGGTCAGTAGATGGCGGCTTGGAATATTTAGTTATTTACACGTAAACTGACTGCCGTGCCTCGCTACACGTGACGTGCCACACAGTGAGTGCAGTACAGTGTGTGAGGACCGGTCAGTGGATGGCGGCCTGGAATATTTAGTTATTTACACGTGAACTGCCTGCCGTGCCTGGCTACACGTGATGTGACACACAGTGAGTGCAGTACAGTGTGTGAGGACCGGTCAGTGAATGGCGGCCTGGAATATTTAGTTATTTACACGTGAACTGCCTGCCGTGCCTGGCTACACGTGACGTGCCACACAGTGAGTGCACTACAGTGTGTGAGGAACGGTCAGTAGATGGCGGCTTGGAATATTTAGTTTTTTACACGTGAACTGCCTGCCGTGCCTGGCTACACGCGACGTGCCACACAGTGAGTGCAGTACAGTGTGTGAGGACCTGACAGTGGATGGTGGCCCGGAATATTTAGTTATTTACACGTGAACTGTCTGCCGTGCCTGGCTACACGTGAACTGCCTGCTGTGCCTGGCTACACATGACGTGACACACAGTTAGTGCAGTACAGTGTGTGAGGACCGGACAGTGGATGGTGGCCCGGAATATTTAGTTATTTACACGTGAACTGCCTGCCTTGCCTGGCTACACGTGACGTGACACACAGTGAGTGCACTACAGTGTGTGTGGACCGGTCAGTGGATGGCGGCCCGGAATATTTAGTTATATACATGTGAACTGCCTGCCGAGCCTGGCTACACGTGACGTGCCACACAGTGAGTGCAGTACAGTGTGTGAGGACCGATCAGTGGATGGCGGCCTAAAATATATAATTATTTACACGTGAACTGCCTGCCGTGCTTGGCTACACGTGACGTGCCACACAGTGAGTGCAGTACTGTGTGTGAGGACTGATCAGTGGATGGTGGCACGGAATATTTAGTTATTTACACGTGAACTGCCTGCCGTGCCTGGCTACACGTGACGTGCCACATAGTGAGTGCAGTACAGTGTGTGAAGACTGGTCAGTGGATGGCGGCCTGGAATATTTAGTTATTTAC